>CATIWQ010262037.1:0-26078 GCA_949673415.1 Euphorbia schlechtendalii | reverse complement strand
TTCGTGTCCATTGGTGAATGATTGCATCACTTCATTGTGATTGGTTGAGAAGCTTCAATCTAATCCACAATGGATAGGCACCTTTTCATGATTGGTTGATTTCTAATAGGTATCTATTCATTGGTAGTTGATGGTGGTTGTTCGTCCTTGTCTGGCTGTTGGTAGTTAAGAAGATTAAACCAGAAAACCGTCCAAGTCATGATCGTGATATACAAGTCACGACCGTGAATCTTTGATTGGCAGATTTCTATTTTGAAGAATAACAAGTCGTGACCGCGAATGGTTGTCGTGACCGTGAATTGCATTTTTCTTCAGAATTCTCCTTGTGACTTCACCAATCTTTGACAGCTTCGATCCTAAGCTAAATCTTTAAGTTCCACGCATCTTTTTGCATCTTTTTCACTCTTTTTTCATAGAATTTCACTTTAGATCATTTTACTCCCAAGATTTACCTAGTTACTGCATTTCCATAAAAAACAACTACATACAACATGAAATCTTTTATATGAAGTATAAAAATGACTTAAACTATAGTGTTTAGTGTATAAAATTAATATGATAATAAGTGTAATTATACACTTATCATACCCCCACACTTAACTTTTGCCTTATCCTCAAGGTAAATTCAACAGAAGTGTATAAATTGGTAAACAAGTTCGTACCTCATTTGCCGAAAGACTATTGCAGTGTGTACTACATTCCACATTGCAAAAGATTTCAAGTAGAAGTTTGAAATTTCCCACAAATTAATAATGTGAAATTTATATAGTTTAGTTGCATACCATTGCTCTTATTGGAGAGTCAACCGAATCGCATCTTCATATAAGCGTTATATGCATACTCGAATATTTCCTTCTCTTAAGTATAGTATAAAGTATAAAGGACATTGTTCACCACTTTTCTACTGATAAGTTTAATAGTTTGTTCTCAAGATTCGGCTATATATCAATGGTGCCAAAAACTTGTTCACGAAAAATATAGGTGTTGTCAGTACATCTTATTAAACAGAAAAATGATGATAACTGAAAGTATACAGTTGCGATGTAGTTTTAAAAGATATCGATCCCACAAGGAAGGATTAGTTCTAAAGATCGAAAAGGAAGATAAAATAAAGAAAATAAAAATATAATAAAGTAAAGTTTTGGGAAATAATGGTTAGAATGAAAAATTAGTAAATATATGTATGAAAGATTAGAGAACCTAAATATATAGATTTTCCTTACGAAATAAGGATAGCAGAGAAAGCATGCAAGTTCGACAAAGATGTTATGATTCACTAAACTAATGTAACAGACTCGATTCTAAAAACTCAGATGTTCAATTATTCGCCGCAGAGCAACACATTAAATGACTTTTCTAATTCTAGCTTAAATGAATTAAGACAATTATATAAACCTGGAAAACGTCAATACTATGCTTAGTACGGGTCGCACTCACATAGCTATATTTAGCAAGTTACCATTCCAAAAATGTTGGCTCACTAAACAGTGTTATATCACAGATCCAGTGATTATACACTATATTGTTAACACCGAAATTACTCTTAAAATTAACTCCAACGCATATAACTTGATTAACATAAAAGACTTAACACGAATTACACATTATAACACATAGACATATCATAAACTTCGAAATAGAAAGTATAAGCAGAAAGCAAAGCAAAGTTGTAAGGTATACAACTGAAAGCTAAAGTTGATCAAACCATATCCACTCTTTAATGGGAATCATCAATTCTCGCAATGCTTGTATCTGCTTTGAATTTGGTCTCGGCCACAGAACCTCCGCTAGGATGCTATTCTTTGCGAATATCAAACAAATGAATATTGAAGAATGAAAACTTTTATTGATAAGTGATTTGCAAGTACACTTATACAACAAACATTCTAGAATATAGAGAAATCTAGTGATCAAAACAGGGATTCGAATCACTTAAACATTTTCTCGCTAACACTTATGAACGTAGCGAATTCTCTATCTATACACACACTATATGTAACCCTGATCTTCTTGCCACATCCACTCTGCATGAAATTGTGAAGTTTGGAGCCCTATTATAGAGTTCGAAGGGTTGCATCTATCCATACGAAGAGTCATGTCCATTGGTGAAAGATTGCATCACTTCATTTTAATTGCTTGAGAAGCTTTAATCTAATCCACAATGGATAGGCACCTTTTCATGATTGGTTAACTTCTGATAAGTGTCTTTTCGTTGTTAGTTGATAGCCTTTGATGGTGGTTGATCATGCTTATATAGCGGTTGGTAGTTAAGAAGATAAAACTAGAAAACTGTCCAAGACGTGACCACAATATACAAGTCGCGACCTTGAATCTTTGATTGGTAGAATTCTGTTCTGAAGAAGTACAGGTCACGACCGTGAATGCTTGTCTTGACCGTGAATTGCATTTTTCTTCAGAATTCTCCTTGCAACTTCATCGATCTTTGACAGCTTTGATCTTAAGCCAAATCTTTAAGTTTCACTCATCTTTTTGCACCTTTTTCACTCTTTTTTCATAGAAATCCATTTTAGATCATTTTACTCCTAAGATTTACCTAGTATCTGCATTTGCATAAAAAACAACTACATACCACGTGAAATCTTTTATATGAAGTATAAAAATGACTTAAACTATAGTGTTTAGTGTGTAAAATTATAATGATAATAAGTGTAATTATACACTTATCACCAATGTATAAGTCATACCACGTTCATTGTTATGCTTGGAAGTCTTGTAAACGAGTGGTATAGTCATCTCCCTATGGACATAGCTAATGATTAGGGGTTTCTATCCTAGGCAATGGTGGATCATTATGGTTTGAACACCTTGATGGTCACTATAATGCAAAACTTGGAGGCCATAAGGCAGAAGTAGGGGGAGAGTTTTAAGCCTTACTTTGAGCGTTGGATGGCCATACAAGTTAGGTTATAATCTCATCTGAGTTTGTTGAAAATGATTGTTAAGCTTCTGGATGGTGGACTACTATCTTATCGAAAAAGACTTTGATCAGAAAACTTCCACAGTTACCAGGAGGTGTTTGTTCAGGTAGAAAAGATAGAGTGTTACGATGCTATGGAGGAGGTAGTGGGACCTCCAACTACAAAGCCTTGGTACAAGAAGAACGAGTCCAACCTTGTGCAGGTAAAGATGAAACAACCAGCAGTACAATTGGTACATGAAGAGAAGGTAGCCGCTATTAGGTTACCTAAGGAAGAGTATCATGGTATCTCTCCATATATGACCAACCTCATATTCTTGTTCACTAAATTACGAGAACTAAAGTAGATGGAGAGTTGGAAAAGTATGTTCCTCCCAAGCCTGAGGACAAGGACAATTACTACCACTACCATGTGAATGTGGGGCACCGAACGAATAACCACAAAAAACTGCTAAAGGCTATCCAGAAGCTAATGGATGATAAGATCATTCACGAACCAACCCTTAAACCAAGCACCAAGACAAACCCTTTACCAAATTTTGAGGCAAACGTGGGGATGATCAACTCCTGGATGGAGGAGAAAATGGTGTTGAAATACATTTCTGAAGGCTTGGGGGAGTTCGTAATGGTAGTCAAAGAGGGAATAGATCTAGGTCATGTATTAAGGATGCTGGAGGAAGAATCAGGCACCAAGGGTTCGGGGGCAAGATCGGAGTATCTAAGGTTGACCTTGTTGGGTTATCGATTTTTACTAACCAGAAACCTACATCGCTTCGTGTAGGGATGGATCTATTAGGAGAAGCACCAACCACTAGGGAAGACTAGTATGTAATGGTAATCGGGTCAGGTATGGACTCAGATAATGTAATGGAGATTCTCGAGTCACAATCGAGCAATCGGGAAGTTAGAGATAGGGAGGAGATCCCAAGGGCCAATTTCAATCTGGTTGGCATGTCTGTATTCGATGGGAATGACACATCGTCTTCCCATTTATTCAAATTTTATACCTTGTGTTGAGCACAAGGCTTGTCGTTAAATATGATAGCAACATTGTTTCCCTATTCGTTGGTGGGAGTGGCGAGCAAGTGGTATGACTTGTTGTCGGAACAAACAAAAAGCACATGGAACTACATTGCTGCAGAATTCCAATTAGAATTTGCATTCCCGGAGCTACAGAAACAAGGCATGTGAGATCTGCTCGCTTGCAAAAAAAATGGATGGCGAGCTACTCACTATTTATATTAAGCGGTGGATGTTCATTTATGTGGTAATGTCCACCAAATAGACCAAGCAAGCTAGTGTTCAGTTGATGATAGAAGGATCAAGCGACTAGTACCACTAGCACCTGTCGGGCTTTAATGAGTTATCATATCATGCCCACCACCTCAACAGAGAGCGAGCAGCTGGGCTCCGTAATGTTCTTGCAGTAAGGTCAGGTATACATACCAATTCGATTTTTGAGTTACTGTCAAGATCTAACCTAGGGGTAAATGCCGTAGCTAACGAAGCATAAAGCTTGAAAGAGGATCCACTAGCCAAGGTGTTCTCAATAGAGAGGGTTAAATCCTGAGGAGATACAGTAGAAGCATATTCTGGGAAAGCACCGGTGCGAGTGCTAATCGACCTGGATGCATATGTCCTTAAATCCAGAAGGAAGAGGAAAACAAACGAGGGGACCTTAGTTGAAGGGTAGACCATCTTGTACGGAAAGAAACCCATCAATCTGGACACTTACAAGTTGAAAGGACTATGGAATCAATCGAACGATGGATATGATATCAACTAGAGTTACGGAACAAAAGAAAATAAAATAAGTTAAAGGTTTCGAATGGTAGACAGATGCATGAATAGATTAGAGAAGATGAAAAGCACATAGATATTCCCTAAGAACAAGTATAGTGGAGTAAAATATGCAAAATAATCAAGAATGTTTTATGCACTAGATTACTTCAACAAACTCGGTTCTAGATGCCCAAATATCCTATAATTCACCATAGAACGAACACATGAATTGACTTTCTAAATCTAGGGTAAACGAATTATGACACTTATAACCTGGACAACAATAATACTATGCTTATTACGGGTCATTCTCATATAGACATATTTAGCAAGTTACCACTCCAAAAATGTTGGCTCACTAAACAGCGTTATAATCACATATCTAGTGATTATACACAATCTTGTTAATCCCGAAACTACTCTTAAAGTTAACTTGAAAGCATATAACTTCATTAATATAAGTGACACAAGATGAAATACTCGTTAAGATACATAGACATATCATAAACTTCTAATTAGAAAGTATAAGTAGAAAACAAAGTAAAGTTGTAAGGTATGCAAGTGAAAGCTAAATTTGATCAAACCGTACCCACTCTTTAATGGGAGTCGTCAATTATTGCAATTCTTGCGTCTACTTTGAATTCGGTCTTGACTCGTACAAAACCTCCGTTAGGATGCTATTCCTTATGAATATTGAACAAATGAATGTTGAAGAATAGAAACTTTTATTGATAAGTGCTTTGCAATTACACTCATACAACAATCACTCGAATTTGTAGAGAAATACAGTGATTAAAATAAGAATCGAATCACTTATACATTTTTCTCTCTAACACTTTGAACTTAGCAAAATCTATATAACTTTCACTCTTTATCATTTGCTGCTATCACCATCCATATGCCACTATCATGCATCACATGAAAATGGCTGATTGGAACCTCTATTTATACAATGTGAAAGGTTGCGTTTATCCAAACGAATAGTCATGTCCATTGGTGAAGGGTTAGATCATCTTCAATGTGATTGGATGTAAGAATTCACCCTTATCTTCAATGGATAGGCACCTTTTCATGGTTGCATTATCTCCAAAAGGTGTCTCTTCATCTGACAGTTGATGGTGGTTAATCGTTCTTATCCGGTGGTTGGAAGTTGAGAAGAGTTTATCAAACCCATTACGATTTGCGAGCGTGACATACGTGTCGTGATCGTGAATGTAAGTTGGTAACTTACTATTTGTGAAGAATGATAAGTCACAATTGTGATAGATAATCGCAAGCATGATTTGGCCAATCGCGAGTAGGAATAATGATCATGACATGGTTGTGACTTATGCTTTTATTCATGATTCATCTTTGCAACTTTATAGATATTTGACAACTTCGATCCTAAGCCAATTCCTTGCATTCCACACATATTTTTGCACCTTTTTCACTCTTTTTGCATAGAATTTCTTCTTTAATCATTTCATTCCCAAGATTCACCTAGTTTCTGCACTTGCATAAAAAACAACTACATACCACGTGAAATCTATTATATGAAGTATAAAATGACTCTAAACCACATCATTTTATGAGTAAAAATATCAAGATAATAAGTGTAATTATACACTTATCACACTACCCCCGAAGGTGGATGAGGATATATTGGACGTGGATCCCCTAGTAAATCAATTAAAAGGAACTCAGGTTAAATACAGCATTTGGAAATTGCTTGAGATATCTAGAAACATAGGATGGGTCTGGTTAAAATGCTGATGGAGATGCCCACTACGCCTACAATGTCGGTGATAGAAATGTGCATCGTAATCGGGGAAGGGATCGCTCCCCGCTAACTACCATCCATAACTGTCGACTAGTCTGAATTGCCTTGAGAACTCAGGGTGCATAACAGGGCGCTATTTATCAAAGTTCGAATTTTTGATCGAGTGATCCCATGACAGGTCGGCCCTGAACCTGTTCCCACTCAAAGTCCTCCCTCATTTAGGGCTATGAGAAGATATGTTGACCATGTCCGACATGGTAATTCGAGCCTAGGATGATTCTAAGAGAGGGGTGGTCAGCATTTTCGAAGCGAAGGTCATTGCAAGTTGGGTGACACCCAATGTAAAGTTCACTATACTAGATATTCTAGTAACCTACTCACTATTGTTAGGCAGGCCTTGGATTCATGCAATAGGAGCAATCCCATCTACCCTGCACTAGAAGATAAAGTTCATTCATAATGGGTGGCCAATAAATATCAAGGCAGATGAGGAGTCGGTCATGACAGCCACTACATTTGAGGAAAGGGAAGTGTGAGGGCTCAAGGTGGTGGTAACCATAGAAGAAAAGAAGGGGCATGGGACTCTAAAAGGATACCGTTTCTTTCGTTGAAGCTTAAAGGGTCTTATGAAAAAACAGGGTTTTATCCTAGGAAGGGGTTTAGGTAAGAACCATAAAGGGATCATCAGAGTTATCGATCTTATTCTTATCACACCTAGGCTATTGGAAAGATGTATAAACATAAGCGACCCTAATTTTGCAACATGGTAAGCATCTGTGAGCCCGAGGGGAGTAAAGCATTTCTAGGAGAGCCTAAACCAACAATTCTAAAAGGGGAAGAGGTCAAAGGGCTCGAAATCTTCAACGATGTGTTCAACGTCGCGCTGGTAAGCTGATTGAGCAACCTGAGGAGCCCTTATTACTTGGAAAGAGCTGGATCTTATCCTAGAGATGACCATATTTGAGAATGAAGAGTGAACCCAAGAAGGAGGAGGCACTTGAGGATGCAGTCACATCATTTACAAAGGCCATTAGCAAGTTGATGAAGAAGAAATGTGACACTCCAGACTAGGCCATATCAAACACTATCAAACTCCAGACGGAAAAACTTACGGATGCCTGATAAGTGTATAATTACATTTATTATCATGATATTTTTACTTATTAAATGATGTAGTTTAAAGTCATTTTATACTTCATATAAAAGATTTCACGTGGTATGTAGTTGTTTTTATGCGAGTGCAGAAACTAGATGAATCTTGGGAGTAAAATGATCAAAGATGGAATTCTATGTAAAAAGAGTGAAAAAGGTGCAAAAAGATGCGTGGAAAATAAGGAAATGGCTTAGGATTGAAACTATCAAAGATCGGTAAAGTTGCAAAGAAGAAACATGAAGAAAAACACATTTCACAATCGTGACACCCATTCGCGATCATGACTTGTCATCCTTCACAAGCAGAAAGTCAACAATCAATAGTCACGATCATGATAGATATATCACGCTCATGACTTGTGACAGTTATTGGTCAACTCTTCTCAACTACTAACCACCGGATAAGAACGATTAACCGCCATCAACTTTCAGATGAAAAGACACCTTTTGGAAGAGATCCAATCATGAAAAGGTACATTTCCATTGTGGACAAGGATAAAACTTTGCATCCAATCACATTGAAGTGATGCAACTCTTCGCCAATGGACACAACTCTTCATTTGGATAGACACAACCCTTTACACTCTATAAATAGGGTTCACATCCAACCAATTTCATGTGGGATATGTTGACATGCATGGTGGGAAATGTATAGTAGTGTGTATGTATAGATAAAGAGAGAAAATAGTATAAATTTCGCTGCATTCAAAGTTATAGTGAGAAAAATGTATAAGTGATTCGATTCTTATTTCAATCACTAGATTTCTCTACAAATTCAAGCGATTGTTGTATGAGTGTAATTGCAAAGCACTTATCAATAAAAGTTTCTGTTCTTCAACATTCATTTATTCGATATTCACAAAGAATAGCATCTTAGCAGAGGTTCTGTATGAGTCGAGATAAAATTCAAAGTAGACGTAAGAATTGTAGAAATTAACGACTCCCATTAAAGAGTGGATACGGTTTGATCAACTTTAGCTTTCACTTGCATACCTTATAACTTTACTTTGTTTTCTACTTATACTTTCTATTTCAAAGTTTATGACATGTCTATATGTCATAATGAGTATTTCATTTGTGTCATTTATATTAATCAAGTTATATGCTTTGAGTTAACTTTAAGAGTGATTTCGGGGTTAACAAGATTGTGTATAATCACTGGATCTGTGATTATAACATGGTTTAGTGAGCCAACATTTTTGGAATGGTAACTTACTAAATATGGCTATTTGAGAGTGACCTGTACTAAGCATAGTATTATTGTTATCCAGGTTCTTATAATTTTCATAATTCATTTACCCTAGATCTAGAAAAGTCATTTAATGTGTTGCTCTATGGTGAATTATTGAATATTTGGGAGTCTAGAACCGTGTTTGTTGAAGCTATCTAGCATATGAAATCTTCTTGATGATTTTGCATGTTTTTTTCTACTATACTTGTTCTTAGGGAATATCTATATAGTTTACATCTTCTCTAATTTGTTCATGCATCTGTCTATTCATCAGTCTATCATCCAAACCCTCCAATACAAATTATCTTATTTCTTTTGTTTCGTAACTCTTGTTGGTCCTTAGAATCGAATTCCTTCCCTGTATGATTGATATCTTTTAAAACTACATCGTAACTGTATTCTTGTAGTGGTCATCATTTTTCTATTTGATAAGCGGTACTGACAACACCTGTTCATATTTAGAACTTTTATCTTATCAATAGAAAAGTGGGGAACAAGGTTTTTGGCACCGTTACCGAAGATAAGTTTATAGGAATGAGTGTAGTGAAAATCTTGCAAACAAGGTCACACTTGAAGCAGAAGCAACTCTTGACACTCCCACCGTAATAACTGAAGACCCTCTGCATGTGGAGGAAGAAAATAATAATGTAATTTTGAATATTTTGGATGTCTTTGAGAATTTTGCTTATGAGGCCAATGCAATGAAATATAGTGATTTTGCTTATTTGTTTGATATTTTGCCAGATGGCACCATGCATTCATATGATCATACGCATAATGTCTTTAACATATACGACACAACATTAAATGAAATTAACTTGGGTATAACCAAATCACAAAAAATGGTGATAATTTCCAATGATTTGACTCTTGATGAAAAAGGAGAGATAATAAATGTATTTAGACATCACATGGTAGCCTTTGCTTAGCCAAACGATGACATGCCTGGGGTAGATAGACATATCACAGAGCACCGTATCCAACTGACCCTCAGATCAAACCAATTAAGAAGAAGCTGCGTCGCTTGAGACCTGGATGGGAGGAAAAAGTCAAGGTAGAGTTAGCAAAATAGATTGAGGCTAAGTTCTTGGAAGTAGTTGGGTACCAGACATTGTTAGCCAACATCATCCCGATGGCAAAAAAGGATGGTAAGGTTAGTGTCTGTGTGGATTTTAGGGATCTGAATAAAGCCTCACCCAAGGATGACTTCCCCCTACCCCACTTAGATGTTTTGCTAGATAACGCAGCTAAGGCAGCTATGTACTCCTTCATGGATGGATTTTCAGATTACAACCAGATCCTAATGGCCATAATAGACAAGGTCAAAATAGCTTTCATCATGGAATGAGGTATTTACTGTTACAAGGTAATGCCATTTGGGTTGAAAAATGCCTGGGCAACATACCAACGAACTGTGATAACCTTGCTCCATGATATGATTCATAAGGAGTTTGAAGTCTATGTAGATGATATGCTCATCAAATCCAATACCAGGAAAGAACTCTCGGCAGTGTTAGACAAATTTCTTACCAAGATTGAAAAGTACAATATGTGTCTGAACCCAAAGAAGTGTATATGTGGGGTAACTTCCGGGAAACTTCTAGGCTACATAGTCAGCCAAAAGGGAATTGAGCTGGACCCTAACAAAGCTAAGCTATCAGGGAAATACCCGCACCAAAAATGGAGAAAGAAGTCTGATCATTTCTAGGGTCCCTGTAGTACATCAACAGATTAATCGCTGGACTCACCAAAATCTACGAACTGATATTTAACCTGCTATGAAAAGACCAACCAGTGGTTTGGAATGACCAACGCTAGATTACTTTTGACATAATCAAATAATACTTGATAAAACCAGCCGTCCTCTACCTACCAGAACCTGAAAAACCCTTGATCCTATACTTAGTAATAGAAGATTCATCTGTTGGGGCAATGCTCATCCAAGAACACAAAGACAAGAGTGAGCATGCAGTCTACTACGTGAGCAACAAATTGCTCGAATACAAGTTGTGCTACACTTTGGTAGAGAAGATTTGTACATTAATGGTTTGGCTAACAAGAAAGTTATGCCACTACTTCTAATCTTACTAGAATACAAGTAGTCACCAAGATCGACCCGATGAAATACATGTGCTAATCCCCAACATTTGATGGAAAACTCTCATGATGGTTAGTGCTATTATTAGAATTCGACATCAAATACTTAAGTAAGAAAGTAATCAAGGGATGAGTTGTCATCAAATTTCTGTTAAATCAATCGCTAGAATCTGATTACATCGATGATCTCAAATTCCTGGATGAACAATTGGCACTTGTAGAAGAGGCAAAAACAGAATGGAAAATGTTCTTCGATGAGGTGATGAACAAAAGTGGAGCTGGCCTAGGTGTCATCCTGATAACCCCGCAAAATGAAGTCATACCACTTTCAAAATGCTTGGAGCTCCTAGTAACAAACAATGGCATTGAATACGAGGCTTTTTTATTTGGATTAGAAGCACTCCGGAAGGTGTGGGAAAAAGAAGTATTAGTAGTTGGGGACTCAGCTCTGGTCATCAGACAAGTAATCAGAGATTGGGAAATCAGGGAAGAATCACTTTGTCTTTATGTGGAAGCAGTATGGAAGGCCTCTCGATGTGTTTTGAAACACGTGCCAAGGGATGAAAACCAAATGGCCGATGTACTTGCTACACTAGCATTAATGTGGGAAGGTCCCCAAACTCAACCAATAAAGCAGGTTGTCCTTCAGACAATTAAAAAACCTTTCTACTATCGCCTAGTGGAAACTGAGGATGAGCAAGCCACTGGCAGTTAGTTCTTAGACATCAAAAAATTTTTGTGAACCAAAGAATATCTAGAGGGAGCAACGGACTCAGAATAAACTCCTTTACGACAGCTGGCCGTACAATTTAGATTAGTAAATGGAGATTTGTTCAAATGCACATTTGAAGGGTTATTGCTAAGATGTCTCACTGAAAAAGAGGCAATGATGGTCATTCGGCGGACACATGCAGGAGATTGTGGGCTTCAGATGAATGGTTTGGCACTTGCAAAGAAAATGCAGCGCCAAGGCTATTTTTGGATGACAATGGTCTCAGATTATGTGGCTGAAGTAAGAAAATGTCACGAATGCCAAATTTATGAGGATATCAGCCACTTACCCCCATCCGAGCTTCATAGCCTATCTATACCTTGGCCTTTCTCAAAGCGGGGAATCGACATCATTGGTGAGATTCAGCCTAGTTCGACTAATGGACGTTGCTTTATTGTAGTAGCAGTCGACTACTTTTTGAAATGGGTAGAGGCAGAGTCTTACAAAAATATCACCGCTAAGAAAATGGCCAAGTTCATAGAAATGCATATTTTTTCCCGCTATGGTATCCCGCATCACAGAATATAAGATAATGGGGTTTAATTCCAAGGAGCTACGTCAAATTTGGTAGAGAAATATGGGATCAAGCATCACCGAACATCACTATACAAACCACAAGCCAATGAGGTAGTAGAAGCAGCCAATAAATCTATCAAGAAAATTTTGAGTAAAATGGTCGTTATTTACAGAGATTGGGCTGATAAACTGACATTTGTAGTGTGGGGGTACAGAACTAGTGTCAAAACTCCTACTGTTCAAACCCCGTTCTTGTTTGTATACGGGATGGAAGTAGTCCTATCAGTTGAAATGGAAGTAAGATCTCTTCAGGTAGCCCTGGAAGCGAGATTAAAGGAATTAAATTGGGCAAGAGCTAGATTCGAATAGTTGAACATGATAGACACATGTCTAAAAGCATTTGACCACTTGTAGATGTATCAACAATGCATGGCTAGGGCATATAATAACCAGGTTAAATTTAGAAGCCAAACTTTGAAAGCTGGAGACCTGGTTTTGAAGCAAATGAGACCATCAAATATGGATATTCGGGGGAAGTTTCTCCTAAACTAGGAAGGTCCTTACGTCATGAAGAAGATTTTAACAAAAGGAGACACAAAGATCATAGACATGGATGGGAAAGAATTCGTCAACCCGATTAATAAAGATAAGCTCAAGCACTATCATGTTTAGGGCCGAAAAGAAATAAATCAGAAAAAGCAGTGCACAAAAAAGGGACAAATGTCAAAAGTCAACCCGTCAGCTGGCACTTGGCTAGCTAGGCAACAATTAAAACCTTTCATTATAAAAAAATAATAATAAAAGTTCGCTAAATTAGGGCACTGTGAGGAAGAGAGGGATCGCAAGTTAGAAAACCTATTCTAGGCTAGCTTGTGGCAGGATTTAAATAATTGGAAAATATGTACCACCTGTTTAAAATAATTTATGAATGTTATTGTTGTTGCAAGATTTATGTTTATTTTACATGGATGTGTGCATGCAGAATATCACAAGTTAACATTAAAAATTTAAATAAAGTCTCATAATCAAACAGTAAAACACACAAGTCTAGAAAATGAATGAAAAAGTTTATGGCAAACAACTATAGATTTACGGGTGCCAATCATTCCACTGAGCATGCTTCCTTGAAGTATGAGGAAGAGGATCGAAACCGTCCTCATCCCTCTCCCACTCGAGTGACACTTGAAATGCTGGTCGGCATCAAGAAGACTCCTAATCTCATGATAAGTGTACAATTACACTTATTATCATATTAATTTTATAAACTAAACACTATAGTTTTAGTCATTTTTATATTCATATAAAAGATTTCACATGGTATGTAGTTGTTTTTGGTGCAAATGCAGATACAAGGTAAATCTTGGGAGTAAAATGATCTAAAGTGGAATTCTATGTAAAAAGAGTGAAAAAGGTGCTAAAAGATGTGTAGAACTTAAAGATTTGGCTTAGGATCGAAGCTGTCAAAGATCGGTAAAGTTATAAGAAGAATTCTGAAGAAAAACATAATTCATGATCGTGACAATCATTCACGGTCGTGACTTGTACACTTCAGAAGCAGAAAATTGTCAAACAAAGATTCACGATCGAAACTTGTATATCGCGGTCGTGACTTGGATAGTTTTCTAGTCAAATCTTCTTAACTACCAATTGTTAGATAAGAGCGATCAACCACCATCAACTACCAATGAAAAGACAATTATCAGAAGTCAACCAATCATGAAAAGGTGCTTATCCATTGTGGATAAGATTGAAGCTTCTCAACCAATCACAATGAAGTGATGCAATCTTTCGCCAATGGATACAACTCTTCGTTTGGATTGACATAAACCTTCGAACTCTATAAATAGGGCTCCAAACCTTACAATTTCGTGCATCAAGGGAGTGCAGCATTAGAGTGCAATTATAGATTTACATATAGTGTGCGTAGATAGAGAGAAAAAATATTTAGTTTTCGCTACGTTTATAAGTGTTAGCGAGAAAATGTTTAAGTGATTCAAATCCTTGTTTCAATCACTAGATTTCTCTACATATTAGAGCGATTGTTGTATAAGTGTACTTGCAAATCACTTATCAATAAAAGTTTTCATTCTTCAACATTCGTTTGTTTGATATTCACAAAGAATAGCATCCTAGTGGAGGTTCTGTACAGGCCGAGACCGAATTCAAAGTAGACGTAGGAATAGCGGGAATTGACGACTCCCATTAAAGAGTGGATATGATTTGATCAACCTTAGCTTTCACTTTCATACCTTACAACTTTGCTTTGCTTTCTACTTATAATTTCTATTTCGAAGTTTATGATATGTCTATGTGTCATAATGCGTATTTCGTGTTAAGTCTTTTATATTAATCAAGTTATATGCTTTGGAGTTAACTTTAAGAGTAGTTTCGGGGTTAACGAGATTGTGTATAATCACCGGATCTGTGATTTTAATGATGTTTAGTGAGCTAACATTTTTGGAATGGTAACTTGCTAAATGTGGCTATGTGAGAGCGACCCATACTAAGCATAGTAATATTGTTATCCGGGTTTATATAATTGTCTTGATTCGTTTGCACTAGATTTAGAAAAATGATTTCATGTGTTGCTCTGCGGTTAATCATTGACCATCTGAGTGTCTAGAATCGATTATGTTAGATTAGTTTAGTGAACGTAATAACTTTGTTGCACTTGCATGTTTTCTTTGCTATACTTATTTCGTAGGAAAATCTATATATTAGAATCTCTAATCTTCCATACATATATCTATCCATTCTTCATTCTAATCCTCCTATCCAAATCTTCAAATTATTTTATTTTATTTTCTTTATTCCATTTTTCTTGTTGATCTTTAGAGCTGGTCCTTCCCTGTGGGATCGATATCTTTTAAAACTATATCACAACTGTATACTTGTAGTTATCATCATTTTTCTATCTTGATAAGTGTTATTGACAACACCTATACTTTATGTGAACAAATTTTCGGCACTATTAATATATAACCAAAATCTTTGCGAAAAAGTTATTAAACTTATCAGCAGAAAAGTGGCAAACAAGTTTTTGGCGCCATTGCCGGGGAAGGTAAGTGCATTCTAATGATCAAGTCTAGGGAAGGCAAGTGCGTTCTAAAGATCACTTATTGGAGATTACGGTACTTTTTTATTTTTATTTTGCTTTTATTTTAATTATATGTTTATCTGCTTTTTATGATATTTTAGAGTTAAAATGTTTACTAACATACATTGGGATAAGTTTTGTAGAGATTACATGATTGATAACTTAATTGATACATGTGTAGATGAAATTTTTCATGTTACATCACTTGAAGAGTCAACTTCTGAATCTCTTGAAAATTTAGAATATTCCTCTGAAATTGAAAAATTTGTTAGAGAAGATCCTATACCACCTTCTATAAATAAACCACCCTTAGTAGAATTGAAGCAATTGCCTATTCATCTAAAGTATGCATTTTTAGGAAGCAACAGTACCCTGCCCATTATCATTTTTCGAAAGTAAGAGTACCCTGCCCATGGCAGTGCTTGTGAGGGCTTGCAGTGTAAGCCTATTAGCACGGTTAGTGGACAGCTCGTAAGCATGGGCTTGAGGCACATGGGCTTACCTTGTGATGGATTCCCGGATCCTAGTGACCCGCGAGGCTAACCCACTAAGTGGGATGGGAATATTCCCATCCTACTTTGTGTTTGAGCGGGATTCAAGCACTCCCCCTTTTCCTTATATTTAGGCCTCGAGCTCCTCTTTATTCATCACTTCAACTTAGCTTTTCTCTCTGAGTTCAATATCTATTTCTTTGTTCACTATACGACATCCTTCACGAGTTTCTCTAAACAACAGAGAATTCTTTTGAAGGCTCTTTTTAAAAGTGAGCCTTCTTAGTTTATTTTCGAGTTGGTCTGTGAGAGGTCTAGCAGCTCCTGTTTATTAATGGGTTCTTCCTCAACGAGATTTTGGCCATTAAATATCCGTGTGGATCAATTATAGAGGTTATCCTAGTTTGGAGGCTCGTGCTAACGAAGTTCTACCAAATTGCTCTAAGGGAACACTGCATCCAAATGAGAAAGACAAGCACGCATCAACTGGTAACGTCCTAAAATTAGATGTTATTTTTCTTTTATAAGCTTTATAAACCCATATGCATCTATGGAATGTTTTAAATTAGATTATATCAATCATGACATGCTTAGGAGATCCTTTAGGTTAATTTTAAGTTTTGAAATTCTACCTTGCTATGTTGCATATTCAATAACTATCTAGATTAACCAGCAATTACTACCTCACTTGGGCTTAAATGAAAGTATGTTGGAAAGGTTAGACACAATCATTCGTGCCTATGATGACTCCAAGCGCAGGGTAATAGGAACATTCACTACTGTTGTGATAGTGAATGGGGTGAAATTCGAGGTGAAGTTCACGGTATTGGACATATCAGTTTCATATTCCTTACTATTTGGCAGGATGTGGATTCATGCTCTTTGCGTTGTCCCTTATACGCTCCACCAGAAGATAAAATAGGTTCATCAAGGAAAACCAGTAACTATAGAGGTGGATAAGGAGTCAGCGATGGCAGCAGCTACTTTCGCAGAGCAAGGGCTAGAAGGGTTGAGGTGGCCATGATTAGCTAGGAAGAAGAGAAGAAGAAGAAGAAGAAGATTCCCATGGGTTACTGTTATTTCTCAGCAAGTTTGAAGAGAATCATGAAGAAGCAAGGGTTTGTTCCTGGGAAAGGACTCGGCAAGTATCACTAGGGAATGGTAGAGGCCACTGACCCACTTCTACTAACTCCCAGAGCTGGATTGGGATTAACCTCGAGATATAAGATCTACAAGCACGAGCGACCATCCTTTTGCAATATGGTCAGCGAGTGTGCTATCAAAGGGGGAAGGTAATACTTGGGGGATAGTGAACCTATCCTAGTAGGTGAAGAGGAAGTACCGGGGTTTGATATTTTCGGGGATGTATACAATTTCCCAATGGAGTGTATGTTAGCTCTAATCAGCGTGTCTATAGATGGCTCAAAGGAAGTTGAGTGCCCGGAAGGGGCTGTTGTGGAAAAAGGGATGTAGGTTGTGGCTCTCGAAGTTGTTGTTGCTTCTTCCAAGCATAAGGAGAAGGCGAAGATGTTTGTTGAAGACAAACTTGAATCTGAACCCATAAAGGATGAAGTACAAGAGACCATCACGGCTATCAACAAAGCCCTGGCCATTTTGATGAAGAAAGAGGTAGGAGGGCGCAAGAAGGATCAGCTGGCTGCAACTACAGAGTTCATCACCAAAACTGCTACCAAGGAGTAGAAGACAGTTCTTGGTGAGCCTGCACCTAAGGAGCCAGCCTCTTAAATGAAAGAAGACCCTCCGCATGTGGAGGAGAATGAAGCTAATGATGTAATTTTCAATATTGCTAATGTTTTTTTATGTTAATAACTCTGCTTACGAGGCATTTCAATCAATGAATCCAAACTTTGCTTAATTGTGTGATCTTTCGCCAGATGGTAGCATGCATTTTCATGATCATACGCATAATGTTTTTAGCATAACTGATACTTCTTTGCATGAAATAAATTTGGGTATGGATGAATCGCATAAAATGGTGATGATTTCGGGTGAATCAAAGGGGCATAGAAATGGACCCAGATAAGAGCCAAGCCATCAGGGAGATTCCTATACTGAAGATAGAAAAGGAGGTGTGGTAGTTCTTGGGATCTTTACAGTATGTTAGTAGGTTCATAGCCTGCTTGACTACCATCTACGAGCCAATATTAAGTTATTGTAGAAACAACAACCGATGGTGTGGAATGACCAATACCATATCGCATTTGAAAAGATCAAGCAATACTTGATTAAACCTCCCAACTTGAAGCCTCCCATTCCAGGGCGCCCTCTTATTCTTTACTTGGTCGTTGAAGAGTCATCACTAGGAGCAATGCTAGTGCAAGAGCATGATCACAAGAGGGAACATGTGATATGCTACTTAAGCAAGAAGTTGCTGGATATGAGACCCGCTACACGGTGGTGGAAAAGACATGTGTTGCAATGTTATGGCTGACTAAAAAGTTACGCCACTATTTTCAATCTTATCGGGTGTAGGCAATGGCTAAGGTCGATCCCATGGAATACTTGTGCCAGTCTCCCACGTTGGTGGGTAAACTTTCCCAGTGGTTGTTACTCCTCTCCGAATTTGACATTGAATACATCACAAGGAAAGTCATGAAGGGCTAAGCGGTTACCAAGTTCTTAGCCAATCAGGCGATGGACTCCGACTATGTGGAAAACCAGGAGTTCTTGGATGAACAATTATCCTTGGTAGAGGAAGTCAAAAAAGAATAGACCATGTACTTCGATGGTGCTATGAATCTCAAAGGGACAAGCCTGGGTGTAGTCTTGATCACACCTCAGAATGAAGTCATTCCATAGTCCAAGCGCTTGGAACGAATAATGAGGTAGAATACGAAGCCTGTTTATTCAGCTTGAAAGCACTAAAAAAGGTCAGGGCTAAAGAAGTCTCGGTTATTGGAGATTCAGCTTTGGTTATTCGACCAAGTGACCGATGATTAAGAAATTAAGGAGGAATCACTTCGCCCCTATCTAGAAGCAATTTGGGTAGACTCTGCTAAGTTCAATAAATGAGTCTTCCGTCATGTGTTGGGAGAAGATAATGAAATGGCAAACTCTTTAGCCACTCTGGCCTCTATGTGGGAAGGGCCCCAGACCCAACCCATCAAATCGCTAGTGCTTCAATCGGCTAAAGAGCCCTATTATTACAGAGCGGTTACAATTGATGAAGACTCAAAATCTGGCTGCTGGTACTTAGACATTATCCGATTCTTGCGAGATGGGGTTTATCCTGAGGGGGCAACCAACTTCGAGTGCACATCCCTCCATTGCTTAGCCATCCATTCCAGCTTCTCGATAATGATCTGTTCTGATGCACCCCCGAGGGTTTGTTACTTCGCTGCTTGAATGAGAAAGAGGCTCTACTTGTAATCACATGGATGCACGTGGGTGATTGCGGCCCACACATGAACGCTTAGCTCTAGCCAAGAAAATCCTACGTGAAGGATATTATTGGATCACTATGGTCGTAGACTGCATCGTGTATGTTAAGAAATGCAATTGAATGCCAAATCTATAGAGACCTTATCCATCTGCCTCTCTCGGATCTCCATAACTTATATACTCCTTGGCCATTCTCTGCATGGGGATCGACATAATTGGAGAGATTCCCCTTTCCTCCGATAATGGTCACAGATTCATCGTGGTGGCAGTCAATTACTATTCCAAATGGGTAGAAGCTGAATCTTACTCCAATATCATCGCCAAGAAAATGGCCAAGTTCATAGAGAAGCACATCTTCACTCGTTACAGGATCCCTCATCATATCATCTCAGATAATAAAGTCTAGTTTTAAGGGGAAATGGCAGAGCTCATTGAGAAATATAGTATTAAGCATCACCGCTCTTCACCGTATAGACCACAAGCAAATTGGGTAGTGGAGGTGGCCAACAAATCCATAAAGAAAATCCTAAGTAAGATGGTGACTACCTATTGAGATTGGGTAGATAAGTTACCCTTTGCGGTCTGGGGTTACAGAATGAGCATTTGAACACCCACAAATCAGACTCCCTTCTCACTAATATATGGAATGGAGGAGTTTTACTAGTAGAAATGGAAGTGAGATCTTTAAGGATAGCCCTAGAAGCTAATTGGGAGAATCAGAGTGAGCCAAAGCTAGGTTTGAGTAGCTTAATATGATTGATGAGCATCGCCTCAAAGCATTGGATTACTTGCAAATGTATCAGCAGCGGATGGCTAGGGCATACAACAATAAAGTCAAGCATCAGAAGAAACACCTGAAATCAGGAGACTTAGTGTTGAAATAGCTAAGGCCTTCAAATGTGGGCATCGAAGGGAAATTCAGGCCCAATTGGGAAGGTCTGTTCATAGTCAAGGAAGTGCTTAGTAAGGGAGCAATCAAGAATATGGACATGGATGGCAATGAATTTGTCAACTCGATCAATCAAGACAAGCTTAAGCACTACCACGTTTAGGAAAAGAAAGAAATTCAGAAAAGAAGTACAAAACAAAAGGATATATGTAAATAAGCCCATCAACTAACACTTGGATGGTTGAGCAAAAATTAGGGCCCTTTTTCGCAAAGTAACAAAATAATATTCTGCTGAGTTGAAAATCTGAAAGGGAGATTCAGGAAAAACTTAGGACAATGAGTGAAAAATACATTCATTAGTTAGAAAACCTGAGAGGCTAGCTAATGGCAGGAGTCGGATCACTCGAAACATTTGTACTTGGATTTATTTCATCAATAAAGATATCATGTCTTACTGAAAACATTTATGTGTATGTTTATGGAAATGTATGAATGCCAATGGTTGAAACATCATGAGTAAACAACAAGCATTTCACTATTTAGTTAGTTCAATAGTTTGTACTTAGGAAAAGAAAAGACAAATAAATCCGATAGAATCATACCACATTGGTGCATTCTAAGCAAAAGCCTATTAGTTTTCTTTCTTTAATAAAAAGCATCATTCTCGACAAGTCATCAGGCTAGCTCTACCTGCGGTTATAAGGGCTCAACTCGTCTTCCTCCCTTGACCACTCACGCGTCACCCAAGAGTACTGCTCAGGGTCTATTAGAGACCTAATCACTCCTAGCCATTCACAATAAAATTGGTCAGTCTTTGTGGTCTTGGCCACCCTATACTCAAGGTAAGCAACTGAGTGTGCTGCACCCACAAGATTGGTAATCTATATAACCAAGAATGATGCCATTCTGAAACCCGGGAAGAGCATATGCTACGCGGTATCCTTTGGCGCCTCCTATACTACATCCATAAGCGGTTGGGTGAGTAAAATGTAGAGAGGTATAAGCCCATCAGCAAGATCCTATCCTCATGCATCAGGACTGAGATATGAGAAATCACTCACTAGGGCTAGAGCCAGCGAATCCTGTCATCAAAGAGCTGACCAAAAATCAGGATCCAATCCTGCTCGATCATCTAGTGGTCAACCCTCGCTTGTTGTGTGTAACAGGTGAATAATCAGATGGATTCCCAGGTGGATTACTGATTAGGGAAAGTTTCTCCAATAGCCAAACCTGAAATAAGCCCTTAACGTATTGCGAAAACGAGGAGGTTTAATCAACTGTCAGTTTGGGCTTACCTTGAGAAGAGTAAAGCGATCGCTAACTAGATCTGGGTATGAGGTTGCAACATCCATGGCAATGAGGTTCTCCGCCAATGCTAGTGCAGATGAAGAATTCCCCTGAGAAAGGGGATCGATGACTGATAATAGCCGGAATGGGGTAACAGAGCCAACCCCGTAAATAAACTTTGATAAAAGGAGCAAAACCATCATATAAGGCCAGGCTATATAAGGCCTCGGAGCGCTAACACACTACTCTAACACAGCATCGACCCGAAACCCTCCAGGAGACGGTGGATGACCAAGGAAGGGCGTCGCAGAATCAAAATTCCACAAACCTCGAAGGGTAGCCTCAGCACCAAAGCGATAAGAAGGGATCGCTAAAGGAAAAGCCCAGGGACATGGGATCCCAAGAATAGCTTGATACTCCTTGGTCATTGGGCATAACTCTTGATGAGCGAATCGAAAGATGTGGGCGGTTGGATCCTAAAATGAAAGCGCGGTCCTAACTAAAGCCGTATTTACAGGGTGGAACGTGAGATATCGAAACCCCCATAAGCTGAACCTCTCAAGTTTCTTCTAGTCCAGGTTCTTTAGTGTGCGTAGAAAAGCCTGAAGT
This sequence comes from Euphorbia schlechtendalii, assembly GCA_949673415.1. NCBI lineage: Eukaryota > Viridiplantae > Streptophyta > Magnoliopsida > Malpighiales > Euphorbiaceae > Euphorbia > Euphorbia schlechtendalii. The sequence continues at coordinate 4,053 of CATIWQ010262037.1, read as the reverse complement.
TGTTGGTTGTGGGTCACCATTTGAAGAAAAGTGAAAAAAGAAGAAAATCTAGAATCTAGAGACTCAATGTTGTTAACTACTTCAGCAATGTCGTTAACGATATGGCCAATATTGTTAACGACATGGCCATTTGGCAGTTTGTCTATATCTATTAGCATATTAAATTTTCTCATGCAGTTAACGATATGGAAGTTACAGTGGTTAATCAGAGGTATCATTTCAGCAAAAAAAGTCAATTCGTTAACTAATTTTAGACTGGGGAAACTTACCGGCACTTTTTCTAAGCATAAGAACCAGCATATTAAGCAAAATTGAACATCACAATCAAATGGAGGTAAAAGAAATTTGACTAGCATAATTAAGTTCAACAAACACATTTAGAAAAGTAGAAAAACAAGAATTGTGCAAAAGGCATCAACAACGCCAAACTATTGTGAATTTGTACCTACATCAAGAAACCAAACAAAGAAAATCTAAATGGAGGAGGAATCCCCATCATCCTCGGTCCCGTTAATGCAATTACTCATCTCCACATCCCGGCTTCCCGATCTTCCCTAGTGCATGCTTAAGCGAGAGGAAGTCCCTCGGTGCATCCTGGACCAGATCCCACAAGACGCCATCTGGCATGCAAGCCTCTGAGCCTGACTAGTTGCCTCTCAAGATCCTCAATCCTCAAATCCTGAGTCCTTACGTGATCCTGGGCCCTCAAGTAGTTTTGATGCTCCACAAAAATCAACGCTTGCAGTAGAAAGAATACATCATAACATAAGCATCCACCAAAAAAATGTCAACATATGACAAATAAACATACATATCATCTTTCAAACACAACATGCATATATATCACAACATTTTGTGTATAAATGTTAAGAAGGATTACCTCAGTCACACCATTCTGCACAATGATCATATCACGAGCAAATAAGTAATGGTGGGTAACTGCCTCTACGTCAGTCCGGGAAACCTGCCATGATGAAATAAAAGTCTAGTCAAGAATCCTAAAGCTAACTCTAAAAGAAATAAAAGAAAAATACTCATGTGAGTGATGTCCTGTAGGGCAAAGGATAAGGTGTACAAGCTCGGGGGCAGCATGTGTGTCTGCTGCTCCCCCACCCTCGTCATCAGGGAAAAGGCCATCTCCAAGGGAGTGTTGAGGTGACCCTCCATGAACCTGGGCACATTATAAGCCCCCTCTTGTGAATCAGCTTGGTGTGCTCGAGCCTGCTTACCCACGCCAACCTATTTTAAAGAAGTAAGTACTCAACAAGCACAATAAAGGTTTAAAGCAATCAAGTTGAAAAATGATTCATACCTTGGAAGAGCTTGCACCGCCACCGCCATGGACTCCACTACCAGCTCCGCCGCCATTGTGGCCCTCGCTACCAACACCACCTCCATGGCCCGGACCGATATCGGGACAGTCATCTCTCCCACCTTCGCCAAAATTGACCTCCTCATCCTCGTCATTTGATAGGGCTTTGCCCGATGTTGGCCACTTTTCTACTGATAAGTTTAATAACTTTTATGCAAGGAGTTTGGTTATATATTAATAAAGCCAAAAACTTGTTCATGTAAAGTATAGGTGTTGTCAGTACCTCTTATCAATAGAAAAATGATGATAACTGCAAGTATACAGTTGCAATGTAGTTTTAAAAGATATCGATCCCACAGGGAAGGACTAGATCTAAAGATCAAATAGGGAAAAAGGATAAAGAAAATAATATGTATTGATAATTTTGTATAGGAGGGTTAGAATGAAGAATGAGTTAATATAGATATGAAAGATTAGAGAATCTAAATATATAGATTTTCCCTACGAAATAAGGATAGCAAAGAAAACATGCAAGTTCAACAAAGATGTTATGAATGATTCACTAAATTAATCTAACAGACTCGGGTCAAAACACTCAGATGTTCAATTATTCACTGCAGAGCAACACATGAAATGACTTTTCTAAACCTAGCGCAAATGAATTAAGACAATTATATAAACCTGGACAACATCAATACTATGTTTAGTACGGGTCGCTCTCACATAGCCACATTTAGCAAGTTACCTTTCTAAAAATGTTGGCTCACTAAACAGCGTTACATCACAGATCTAGTGAATATACATGATATTATTAACCCCGAAACTACTCTTAAAATCAACTCCAACGCATATAACTTGATTAATATAAAAGACTTAACACGAAATACGCGTTATGACACATAGACATATCATAAACTTTGAAATAGAAAGTATAAGTAGAAAGCAAAGAAAAGTTGTAAGGTATGCAAGTGAAAGCTAAAGTTGATCAAACAATATCCACTCTTTAATGGGAGTCGCCAATTCTCGCAATTCCTGCGTCTACTTTGAATTCGATCTCGGCACGTACAGAACCTCCGCTAGGATGCTATTCTTTGCGAATATCGAACAAACGAATATTGAAGAACGAAAACTTTTATTGATAAGTGATTTGCAAGTACACTTATACAACAATCTCTCGAGAATATAGAGAAATCTAGTGATCGAAATAAGGATTTGAATCACTTAAACATTTTCTCGCTAACACTTATGAACGTAGTGAATTCTCTATCTATACACACACTATATCTAACCCTGGTCTTCTTGCCATATCCACTGCACGAAATTTATGAAGTTTCGAGCCCTATTTATAGAGTTCGAAGGGTTGCGTCTATCCAAACGAAGAGTCACATCCATTGGTGAATGATTGCATCACTTCATTGTGATTGGTTGAGAAGCTTCAATCTAATCCACAATGGATAGATACCTTTTCATGATTGGTTAACTTCTGATAAGTGTCTTTTCATTGGTGGTAGATGGCTGTTGATCATGCTTATCTGGCGATTAGTAGTTAAGAAGATAAAACCAAAAAACCATCCAAATCGCAACCACGATATACAAGTCATGACCGTGAATCCTTGATTCACAGATTTCTATTTTGAAGAAGAACATGTCACGACCGCGAATGGTTGTCGCGACCGTGAATTGCATTTTTCTTCAAAATTCTCCTTGCAACTTCACCGATTTTTTACAGCTTCGATCCTAAGCCAAATCTTTAAGTTCCACGCATCTTTTTGCACCTAATTCACTATTTTTTCATAGAATTTCACTTTAGATCATTTTACTCCCAAGATTTACCTAGTATCTACATTTACATCAAAAACAACTACATACCACGTGAAATCTTTTATATGAAGTATAAAAATGACTTAAATTATAGTGTTTAGTGTATAAAATTGATATGATAATAAGTGTAATTATACACTTATCATACCCCCACACTTAACTTTTGCCTTGTCCTCAAGGTAAATTCAACAGAAGTGTATAAATTAGTAAACAAGTTTCAACCTCATTTGGCGAAAGACTATTTCAGTGAGTACCACATTCCACGTTGCAAAATATTTCAAGAAGAAGTTCAAAATTTCTCACAAATTAGTAATGTGCAATTTATATAGTTTAGTTGCATACCTTTGTTCTTAATGGAGAGTCAACCGAATCACATCTTCATATAAACATTATATGCATACTTGAATATTACCTTCTCTTAAGCATAGTATAAAGTATAAAGGACAAAGAAAGCACACTTTGATTAATATCTCTCAAGGTAGTTTTAGGTAACCTAGGATGCTAAAACACTCTCAGTGGTTACATTTTATGCTCCATACCACTTTCCCCTTTTTTCAGTGGTTGCATTTTATTCTCCTTACCACTCTCTCATTTTTTTTCTTTTAGGTATATGTTTTTGAATTACTTTATACTTTGCACCCATTTTTCGTGCTATGCTTTCTTTTCTTTTTTTTTCACTAAATGAATGGTTGCAGTTTCTGCTCCATACCATTCCTCACCTTTTGCATAACTCATTGGTTATCCTCTTTTCTTTTGATTTTTCTTTGAAACCCTCATCATTTATTGATCAATTTCAAAGTATTATGGCTATAGTTTCCTAACACTTTAAACACACTTAATACTTATAGGACTTATTCGAGATTTGCATATAAAACTCATAGTAAGAATACCATTAGATATTACTCCATTTAAACTTATCG
>CATIWQ010262033.1:0-19205 GCA_949673415.1 Euphorbia schlechtendalii | reverse complement strand
TACCCAAAAGTCTTGGAGGTTTGTATATTCGGGATTTAAAATTGGTTAATGGGAGCCTTCTTCTTAAGTGGATTTGGAAGATTAGAGTCTCGAAACCCGACTCATTATGGCGGCAAATTTGTGTTAATAAGTATGTTTTCCCGTCGTGGGGAGAACTTAATCATGTTGAAACTCGGAAGCTCTCGCATATCTGGAAAAATATTTTCTCATGTTGTATTAGTAAAGATAACTTTTGGAAGATTTGCATATCAAACACGATGGTGTCGGTTGGTTCCGGCTTGGTGTGTTCTTTTTGGAACGATAATTGGACGGCAACAATATCGTTGGCAACGTTATTCCCCGATATTTATTTATTGTGTAATCGTAAGTCTTGTAACGTTAAGGAGGCTTGTGAGGTGTTATTTGGCACAAATGCGTACTCATGACCCTTTTGGAAGCGTAATTTGAGGTTGTCAACGAGAGCGAGGTGCGGGGAGCTTCGAAATTGGATCGTTTAAGCATACCTAAATTTATGGGGGACTGGTTCGGCATAGGGGCAGCAACCTGGATTTTGTTGGGGTCGAGATTGTGACGTCTTTAAATGGGAGCCGAACGATAAGATGGTGTATTCGGCTAAATCCTTTTGTGTATAGGTAAACCGCGGGTTGGTTAACTTTTCTCCGGAGTTTGATTTTGTGTTATTATGGAAGTCTAGATTACTACTAAAGATTCAATTCTTTGGGTGGCTACTAATGCATGGGAGGCTCCCAACTAGAAACATCCGTTTTCATAGAGGCTGTCCGAATGTGCTCGATTCTAAATGCCCATTTTACGATGCAACCGAGAGTCTTGAACACTCTATCTTCCATTGTATGGAAAGTGCATTGATTGAATACGCTTGTTTAATATATTTGGGATATCATTGGTTATTCCATTGTCGGCAATTGAATTTCTTTCGTTATGGAGAGGGACTTTTCGGTGTGGACCAAGGCGTGAGTGTGCCACTACTGTTTGGTTTTGTTGTGCTTGGCTACTTTGGAAGAGGCGTAATAAGTTCGTGTTTGAGAGTGTGTTGAGCTCGGAAGATCATGCCCTTTCTTGTATTTATTTTACCTGATTTGTTTTCAAATGTAATAATTCTAGTTTCATCACTACAAGAAAAATAACATTTTGCAACGGAAACTGCAACGGAATTTCCGTTGCAAACAACCTTTTGCAACGGAATTGCAACGGTGTTCATTCCGTTGCAATATGCGTCCTTTCTAACCGTTGCAGATTTGCAACGGAAATTATTGCCTTGCAAAATCTGTTGCAGAATTGCAAGTACCAATCCCTTGCAATTTCGCTTCTTGCAATTTCGCAAGTAAAAAACACTTGCAAATTCGCAAGTGAAAATTCACTTGCAAAATCCCCTCGCAAATTTGCAAGTGCATCAACCCTTGCAATTTCCTTTGCAAATTTACAAATGTAAATTCCTACACTAAAATTAAAGTTACTATTTGGATTGAAGGGAGCTACAATGGTGGTAGTGGTAACAGTACTAGTAATAATAAGGCCTCAATTGAGCATCCATGACTAAAGCAATTTAAGATTATAACATAAAGCATATATTAGATGGTACAAGATTAAATTTTGGGTTATAGATGGAAACTTACAGAAATTTTGAAACTAAGATTGGCGAAAGAATATCCAGTTGAACATCTAACTAAAGAGCAAAAGTAAGTGGAGCATAATTTGTAAACCCCATGACCTCAATATATGCTCAAATTTACTGCACATGAGCAACAAATGGAAGGTAATGATTATTATTATTTTATCAAGGATTTACACAAAAGGAACATGAACTAGCATGATATGAATTAGCAAAATAAGTTATGGGCATTTACTAAACTATAATTAATTGTGCAACAAACATTCATTTTCCAGCATTACAATTTATTCAAAGTAGGTAATTATAGTACCATAAAAGCCCTAAATAATGATTTGAGGCTAACTACTTATTTCTCATTAGCATTTTCTTGCCCTCTACGTCTAAATGAACATCTAAGAAATCTTTAAAACAAATAGTTTTCAAGAGAATAACAAATTCAATTAATTCAACGATAATCACTCGGAAGTCCAAATAACAAAAGGGGCATAAAATTTATTTTGGAGAAAAATGATTATGCTAATCAAACAAAAAAGTTAAATTGCCTCTTTATATTGTTCAAAACTTTACAAACTAAGTTAAGCCTCTACTTATTGATCATCAAGCGCAAACTCAAAGCAGACACATATTACTACATTTTGTATTCCATTATAAAATCAAATTCTGAAATTGTTTCAGCATAAGCATCAAGACATAAAAAAAAAAGACAAATCCAAACACAATAGCCAAAGAATTTTCACTTATGAATAAAAAGCCTAAAATAGACCTCATATACCATTATGCAACCAAATTCCAAACTTGAATATAACTAAATAGCAACAACACATCCAAAAAAGAACAAGAACAATAGAAAAACATACAAAATTACAAATTATATAGTCTCAAATTAAGAAAACCATGAAATTAAGAAAATTCAAAGGTAAACTAGACTTACATTCGAGCTCATTGCTTAAGCTTCCAAAACACAACGTAATTCCACTCTATGTTGAAGAAGAGGCTCCTGAGTGTACTCTGCAAATCGATGCCCATCTTTCTAAACAATTTCTAAAAAGCATATAAACAATTAAGAGTCAAAACCAACAATTTGAAACATCAATGGTGAGATCAATAAGTAGATACTAGTAACAATTCAAAACTTTAGTTTCTTCTATATTCAAACATAGTTTTATTAAGTTTCAGTAGCATATACTATAATTTGAACAAAAGGAAACATGAAATGGTAGATTGAAGAAACCTGATGTTGTAATAAGAGCATGTGAAGGAGATGGTGTTCATCTCACTCTCTAATCTTCTAATCAAGCTGTAGGCATATGTCTTTGGTCACCCATAACTTGAGGTTGTTTCTTAGTTGGTGGTGGAGTGAGATCTTGAGTCTTTTATTGATTGATATGCTATTTGCAGTAAAAGATAAAATTAGTTCAATGCTAATTATGAAAAGCAGATGCTCGCATCTTAGTTTATGAAATGCAACACTAACAGAATATTGAACCACACAATAAGGGATTTCACAAATCATCAAGTACCTGAGTGCGTAAATATAAATTTATAAAAACTCACAAACATAAGAATTGTTAGTAAACTAGAAGCTACACAACAAGCAAACAACACAAAGTATAAAGAATCTATTTTACCGTTTGTTCATGTAATCAATAAACTTCAGATTTAACATGAATTGAAATTTGAAAGAAACACTTTAGTTTTTTGTTAAGCATAATCCAACTCAACACAACTTCAGTTATCACAACAAAATATCATCCTAAATGTGTATGAGTTATCACAACTTCAGTTTCATATCTTTTCCCTCTTAACCACTTTGTTTCACCAATCAATTCTAAATAGTTTTTTGTTAAGCATAATCCAACAAAATAAAGGGCTCAAACAAAATTACTTTCAGAATTAGAATTAATATGGGAAAGTTTGAACAAAAATGGCAGTTCATGTTCCAATATTTGTAGTTGTGCCTTAGATTATCTCATTCAAGCATAGATGTGCTATGTGTTTAATGATATTTAAAATTTTTGGTTTCTTCTTTTTTATCTTCTAGCAATAAGCTTTCTCATGTAGGCCTAACTTGTGCAAGTTAGCTGAAGTCAAACAATTAAATTGTATCCTATGGTGTATTTGAAGAATAAAATTTCACTCTCGCATTGACACAGCAACCGATTGACTACAATGAATAAGTAGAACAAGACCAAATTAAAAAAAATACCAAATAATTTACCTTTTATTAATTAGCAGAGCATTATCAATAGAGAAGGGCATAAAGGTGCTGCTAAAAAAGTGTAAAAATACAAATATATAATCTGCAAGACCGTAACAAAACTCATGCTAAAATTAAACATCACTTCCCACAAGTCACAACAAGGCACCTAACCAATTAATCAGATTGAAGTACTACTTACATCATAATGCATACACTTCTTGAGGGGCCTTTAACTGCACAAAATAGAGAACTCAAACACTAATTAGCTTTTGAACCCTTGAAATGATCAAAAGTCAAACAAGAACCCTATACAGAAAAAGAGTAGAGAGACCCATATGAGTCGAGTAAAAAGACAGAAATGCAAATTTCAAAATTAGAAGTCAGATTTGTCAATTGAAACATAAAATCAAAGGCAAAGCAAATGTAAAAGCCTTAAAACCCAGATTTTACATTATCGAAAGCTTTAAAAAAACTAGAAGAAAACCTCAGACTTTCTTCTCTGGTCCGTAAAAACTAGGGTTTCACTTTTATATACTATTTAGGGAAAACGGTTAGAGAAAAGAGGTGGTCGATGAGAGGTGGTGGAAAAGGAGAAAAGATTAGGCATGGTTGAAAAGTGAAATCCATGGTGAGCAGCGGAAAAAGGGAGAGGACAGTAGAAGAGAAGGGAAATACATTGTGTTGCGTGTTTACCCTGAAAGAGAAAAGGGACCTGATTTTTAGGTTAACTTTTATTATATAATTTTGTAAATAAAAAAGCAAGTTTATGGATGGGTAAAAATAGAATATATAATTGACAAATTAGTGAAAAAGTTATATTATAAAAAGTCCACATGTAATTACAATTAACAAATTAGTGAAAAAAATTATCATTAATAATAGATGGTCCACATGTTCAGGATAATTGCTAATCAATTAAGTAACATATAAAATAAAACGTTTTCAAATTTTATTCCGCGAAATTAAATATTTAATATTCCTATAAATATTTAAAGCAATTTTATCTATTAAACGAATAGATATCAATGAAAATATATTTAATTTTTAATTTTTTATGTATAATAATAAAAGAGAAAACGAAACAGGTGATTTATTAGTGTTTCTATAATATATAATTTGCAACGGAAAAAAGTACTTGCAAAATCCGTTGCAAACTTTGACTGCAAAATTTCCCTCCAACTTTTTGCAAGGGAGATTATGTTCCCTAACAATTTCCCTTGCAATTAATTTTCAATATTGTATTAGTTATTATACTACAAGGGAATGTACATTTCGTTGCAAATTCCGTTGCAATATAGGAAATCTGCAAGGGAATATATTCCGTAGCAAGTTTTCCCTTGCAGATTGCAGTTTTTCTTGTAATGCATAGGGTTTGAGATCTCGAATGTATTTACTAACCCGAACATGTTCATCTCTTGTACTTAACTAGTTTCGATGTCCCTTCTCGAGACATTCGATCTAGTATTTGTTAATGATTTTTGGCCTTGTTGCTTCTCTTGTCCTTTGGAGGTGCCAACCTAGTTGGGATGCTCAAGGTTAATTAGAGTAGCGGCTTCGGTCTTTTTAAAAAAAAAAATCTAGTTAATGTATATGAAAAGATATTCAAATATATACATTTACAATTTAGTTCCTACAAATATTTACATTTACAATCTTTTCATATACATGAACTAGATTGTAAATGTATATATTTGTAGGAACTAAAAATATATAACAATTGGTAGCAACTTGTACTTTATTCTGGTCTCTATTTGTTTATTGCATTTCTGCTTTTCATTCAATTCAGTCCTTTAATAACATTATATATGTTGGCCAATTCCAACTTTATATGATCACATAAAGGTATATGGAGACACAGTAGAAATCTTTTATTTCCATATTATTGATCTTACATACCTCTAAATTATAAACGTTGATATCGAATCTGAATTTACAATTACTCGCATTATTATTTAATGAAGTCTGTTTTATGGAATTGCTTGTTTCATGACACGTGACGTCACAATCAATGATTTTTTTTCTGTCCTAATGCATTATTTAAGCATAAACTTTTCCTCAAAGCTATCTAGTTTGCCCTGACATATCTAAGATTATTGTTTGGGTTGCCGTCATGAAAATTTTATTCCCAAACTCTTAAAAAAAATGTTTCAGAATTAGATTAAATTTTTTTACTCTTAAAACCAAATAACTTGGAATTGTATGCTATTGACTTCCAGAGCTTTTCAGGACAATAACTTGGAAAATCTTAAAAATAAAACTTTTCAGAATAGCAATTTGGATAAACGATCTTCAGACGCATTGTGTACAACACAATTTGGCAAATTAGCAAAGTATAGGAGGTAAATTTGATAGTTATTGTTGAATACAAGATATAAATTGCAAGCTAAGGAAAACGTTTCAAAACATGGGATAGGATATTTCACCAACGAGGATACTTGTTAAATGAATTGATATTCTTTAAAGTTGGTTTGGTTGTAAAGATTTTATATTAGTGTTTTCACTAAAAAAATTGATTGTAGATTTTAAATACGGGCTAAGTTTTATCCATATGAATTTTATTAACGGTTGAGGTTAGTTTAGTTGTACAACTGAACTTCAGAGAGTCTCTTGTTAAATAGCATTAGGTCATATTCTCTTCAACTTCTGAAAGCTGAACTGAACTTAATTGAAATGAACTGAACTGAACTTATTTTTGTATAAATTTATAACTACACATAGCTAAACTTAACTGAACTTAACTTAATTGAATTGTAGTTGAAGATCACAGGGTGTTAAAAGTAGTTTGCACTATGAAAAATGAAGGAAAGGTGGTAAAAGTGGATTGATAAAAGGGAAACCTCCCATGATATGTGATATCTTTATCAAATGATGTTTAGGTCAAATATCTTTTTAATCATTCTGGTCCCTCCATCACATGTCTCTTTCGTTGCCTCCATAATCTAGTTTATGTCCAACCTAATCTCAGATTCTCAGTTCAACATTCACACTTAGTACCGAGTTATATACATATTAATATGTAATGGATTTTCATAAGGCTAACACTCATAGTTTACAACACTAACACTGCACATGAATTTTACCCAGCTCCAACCTGCCATTTTAACAACACCACCTCCAAGTTCTGTGTTTTGCTTAAAATGGAGAAGATTAATCAGCTTAAAAATATAACTAAGACATTATGATTTGTCACTGCATTTTCAATCTATAACTCGAAATTGATTAAAATTAATGAGCATATGGAATATGGAAAATGAATTGAATGTAAGTTCACAATTGGATTATATTCTTCATTTCTGAGTTATACATGTTATCCAATATTTAATTTCTGAGTTACGTAATATGTTACCATTTTAACACATGTGCTGCACAATTATTATTCATTTCGTATTTTCAATTTGGTATCTCGTTGAGGCCTAAGTTGTAGAAAGTAGTAATGAGAAAATGTATAATTTGTGATAAAATAACAAAGTGTTATAATTTATAAATTGCATAAAAGAGAGATAAAATGAGTATACATCAGTTGGATACAAGTTGACCAAAAAGATTTTGCCAATTGATTGGTAATTGGCCCAAGTTAAAAGGAGAAAGAAGAAGATTATTAAGGAAGAATGTATTAAAAGCAAGAGCAACATTGGGCAATAAAAGGGTGATTAGACTTGCATGATAAATAAACAATTTAGCTAAATTATGCTAATGCTCATGGCTAATTGCCTGATATACTTTTTCAAATTTTTGGATTAAAGGTTCAAATTTATTATTCATCTAACAAAAAAAGAACATTTAGAATCAATTTTAGATTGCTTTCCCGAACCACTTTTTTGAAATATTTTATTTTTAAACTTAACTTGGAATTCTAGATTTCGATAGTAAATAGATTTTGATTAAGATTTGTAAGTCGAACTTTTCATGACAACAACTTTACCAGCAATTTCAATGTACCATAATTCAACTCGTTAGAATAGGACCGTTATCCTATCAACTTTTTTTAAAAGCATTATTGCTTTCTTTAGTGGGTCTATTCTCATTTAAAAAAAAGAAATTCAAATCATAGTTTCTTACCCTAAATAACCATTTAATTACGTTTATATTATAATATTCATCTTAAATTTACTACTTATGCATCTTCTCTATCTAATATTTGTCCTTTTTTAATTTTTTTACATGACTATCAAATTTTCCCTTATTACTTTATTCATTACAATTAAACCCATGTATATCTAAATTTGGGCATATTTGATAGCATTCTATTAGGGTCGTAAATGAGTCGAACCAAGTCAAGTTTTGGCATGTTTATGTTCGCTAGCTTGTTTAATTTTTAAATGAACAAGAGCCCAACTTGAATTCGAGCTTAAAATTCTGTTTATGTTCGTTTGTTTGCGAGCTATTTTGTTCGTGAACGGTTAATTTTTTCCAAACGAACTCGTTTATTTTGTTCACGAACAACATTGCCTATTCAATTATTAATTTGAAGTGAGACATAAGCTTATTTTTGTTGTATTAGTTTACTTTTATATATGGATACTTTATTTTAAGTTTTATAAAATTTTATTTATTATATGTAACAATAATGTTCGAGCTAGTTAACGAATATTTATTGAGTCGGTTCATGAACTTATTCGCGAACCTCTAATCGAGTTTGTTCACGAGTTAACGAGCCGAAATTTGACTTGTTCATGTTTAGTACGTTTATAATTCGAGCCATAAATCATATTCACGAACTGTTCATTTATAAATCGAGTCGAGCTTTTATCGAGCCGAACACCGAGAACTAACTTGGCTCATTTTGTTCCTACTTTCTATTGACTAGGGGCTAAATCTTTCATTTGAAAAAGGTAAATATTACTAAAAGAAATTGTAGAAAGGCATCAAAATATTTTTAGTAAAGAGACAATGTTGTCTAAGTTACTCAAATCACATCGTGAAAAATACTTTCAATGAATACTCTATGTGTATATAGATAAGTGAATAGACAACTAAATTTATTAATATAAGAAATTTCTTTTTTATAAGGAAAGTAATGTTCATGAGCATTATTATTTTAATGAGCAAGAATCATGTGTCCTATGAATCACAAAATTGACATGATTATTATTTATTATACGCTGCTCATGTACTAATAAATAAAAAAAGTATGACCGTTATAATAGCATAATAAAGCTAATCTTTAGTATGCATACGTAGTTTATAAGTAATTAAAATAATGCCAATTAAGGAATAAGCTGTAAAATTTAAAAGAAGTGACAGTTGGAGGATAAATTAGTCAAAATTTAAATATTGAAAGGATTGGTAAAGTTGGTGGGGGCATAATGAGTTCCTTGCTAGGAATATTACAATATCCAAAAAAGAGGGACAATTTGGACATTATTTGAATTCTTTGAACATCTGACAGCTCTATCTCCGTCCCCCCCAAAACTCTACCTCACACACTGTACAATACAAACTATCTCTTTAAACAAATACCAAAAACGCAATTTCAGTTTCAGAGATCACAATTAGACCCGAAGAAGCTTAAGCTTTTGATATTTGAAGGAAGAGAGGAAGAAGCAAAAACTTTCTCTCTTTCTTTTTTGTTTGATTTATTAAAAACTAGATTTGAATCGGTTGATTTCTGAGTGTATTTGAAAAATGTCCAGTTACGTTGGCATTCTTGTATCAGATCCATGGCTGCAGAATCAGTTCACTCAGGTTGAGCTTCGGAGCTTGAAGAAGCATGTAAGCTATAAAATGAACTTCACGTTTTTTGTGCTTTTGATCTGTGTTGTTGATGTTTATTTTCCTTTTGCTGTTTTGAATACGTTTTTTTTGTCTTTGAATTGAAGTTTACGAGCATGAGAAGGGAGAGCGGGAAGCTTACTCTTAGAGACTTGGCTTCAAGGATGACCAGGTTGAAAGTTGTCGGTGAGAATCTCACAGAGGAAGAAAGAGCCTCTTTTATTCAAGATTTGTATCAAAATCTGGATGATGAAGTCGATTTCGAGTTCTTTTTGAAGGTTTGACAAACAGCTTTCACTTACTCCTATAAATGCCAGTCGATTTTGCTCTGTTTTCCTTTTTAAGCTTATTGATCCTGTCCGTTGTAGATAGAGAACAGATTTATTTTCTTGTTTGTTTGGTACGTGAATCATGATGATCTTGAATCTACAGCTTCGACGGATATGATACAAAGACCAAAATTGTATGTTTGAATCGCATTCATCCTTGTATGGTTATTTGGATTTGGTTTCTGATTCTTTTTCCACAATTTACTTAAGGCCTCACAACATAAGAGATCATTCTTTGTTTCTCACGAATTAAGATAAATTTGTGTTACATATTGTTTCAATTGATGATATGATTAAATCTTATAGGGAGAGAGTAAAGCTGAACTTCTGAATCGCTGCAGGTATATTTGAAACTTCATGCTCATGCCAGTGCAAGAACAGGCAGTATTGCAAAAAATTCTTCTGCATTCCTGAAAGCTGCAACCACAACATTACTTCACACAATCAGTGACCCAGAAAAGGCCTCTTATGTTGCTCATATCAATAACTATCTAGGAGGAGATGACTTTTTAAAGAAATACCTTCCTATAGATCCTTCAACTAATGATCTGTTTGAGATTGTCAAAGATGGAGTCCTTCTCTGGTAATTATTTTTTGTATAATTATTGAGGCTGTTGTTCTTTTTTTCTTTTTAGCTGTTTTTGCTGAAGTTTCATGATCTTGGCTGCAGTAAGCTTATCAATGTGGCTGTTCCTGGCACAATTGATGAAAGAGCTATTAATACAAAGAGAGTACTCAATCCATGGGAAAGAAATGAAAACCATACACTCTGCCTTAATTCTGCTAAAGCTATTGGATGTACTGTTGTCAATATTGGGACCCAAGACTTCATTGAAGGAAGGGTATGTCTATATGCCCTTTTGAATAAACTCTTTCCTGCTTGGATTAATTTAAGCTCAATCGTTCAACATATATGTGTATATAAATGAATCCACTTGTGTGACTGGGATCATGATGATAGTATCTTTCTGGTTTCATTTTTCAGCGACATCTTGTGCTTGGATTAATTTCTCAAATCATTAAGGTAAGATCTCAAGTTTTTCTTTAACTTATTATTTCCCAGGATGATGAAATTATGATATTCATGATAAAATTCAATTTCAATGTGAACTGAGAAAGTGTTGATACGATAAGCTGAACATTGGTTAATCTTTTTCGTGGTTATGCTGTTGCAGATACAACTCTTGGCGGACCTCAACCTAAAGAAAACACCTCAATTGGTGGAACTTGTTGATGATAGTCAGGTATATGGTCTTCTCTGCTCTTGTACATGAATGTACTTCCAGAATGGCATGACTAATTTAACAATTAAATGTTGCATATAAACAGGACGCAGAAGAGTTGATGAGTCTACCACCCGAGAAAATTTTGCTTAGATGGATGAATTTTCAGTTGAAAAAATCTAAATATCAGAAAACTGTGACGAACTTCTCTTCTGATGTGAAGGTAAAATAGAATTATTTTCTTTTTAGTTTATCATGAGTATGTTACAAGCTCTTATCTAGAGCAACATCATGATAATAAACATGATAGGGAAAGGTTCTAGCCGATATTAGTTTTTATCATGAATAAATTCTTAGTTTACAGTTTTCTGGCTTTACTTCAATTATCCGCTTTCGCTTATAATGCAAAATAATATGATTGTTTATACGAATGATTAACATGTCTACATAAACTTTTAATGGAAACTATATTATAGACTTATAGTTGTTGTTCTCAAGTCACACAAAGATCAAGTATAATTGGACAGAAATTTGCTTATGAAGATTATATGAGCTGCAGCTGCGAAATTGTTTGGTATATACAAACCTAATCATATATGTGTTCGAGTCCCATAAAAAACGAAGCTTAATTTAGACCCAATAATTTTGCTTTGACACCAAATAATAGCAACACTGAAAAGTTCCACATTCTGGTTTCCTGCTATTCGCCATAATTGGAGACTAATTATTGTGAGTAATGGCCCATAGAAATCTATAGCCATAGTTCGAGACACTAGAAAGAAACAAAAGAAAACAAACTAAATTTTTAGTCGTGGATTGGGATATTTGTATCTTTTTTAAATAAAAGTTTGAGTTAGATGGCCAAAGTTACGTCTAGGCAAACATAAATCATTTTTCTTTTATCGAAGGGGGGCGGAAAAAGCCAAAAAAAAAAAAAAAACTATTTACTTTGGGCAAACTAATCCTTGTTAATTTTTTTTCCTTCTGAAGTTGTTGCGACTACATCTTCATCTTGTCAATTTCAGTTTTTATTTTTTTGCAATCCTCATCCAGTTATAGTTTTTTGTCTTGACATAAATTACAATGGTTGTTCCATTCAAACTTCCAAGAATATGTTGTTCGGCTTCATTGTTGATTGGAATGGAGTTCATAAGTAGTTTTCTTTGTGGCTTCGCACGCATCTTACAACTTACACCGAAGCACTATAAATTAAACTCCAAAATGTCTTAGTCAAAGTGGTTCTGATGATATGGTTATATTCCTTCTACATATATATATCATTGAGATTATTAAGCTGGTGACTAACTATAGATTATCCTGTGCAGGATGCAGAAGCTTATGCACATCTTTTAAATGTTCTTGCGCCAGAATATAGCAATCCATCTACACTGACGATGAAAGATCATCTAGCAAGAGCAAAATCAGTTCTGGAACATGCAGACAAGATGGGTTGCAAGAGATATTTGACAGCAAAGGACATTGTTGAAGGTTCCCCAAATCTCAATCTTGCCTTTGTAGCACATATTTTCCAGCATAGGTGAGAGTATACCCTTAGCTTCAAATATAATGATTAGATTAACTGTTGTATGCTATTTCTCTTTAACATTTCCACTTAACAATGAAATGTATGAAAAACTAATACTGCTTTATGCCTGCAGAAATGGTCTCTCAACCGAAACTAAACAAATATCCTTTCTTGAGACGCTACCTGACGATGCACAAGTTTCTAGAGAGGAAAGAGCATTTCGATTTTGGATCAATAGTTTTGGACATTCAAGCTATATTGACAATGTTTTCGAAGATCTCAGGAATGGGTAAGTAAATAATATTTTTGTAGAGTTTCTAAAATCATAAAAATGACTTGTCATAATGGTGCTAATTAAACACCAAGTTTTTTAGACCTTTATAAGTTTCTCTCTTGTACCACTTCATATTTTCGTTAGATATAAAGCTGAATAGAATTCTTTCACTTAGTGCTAAGTAAAGTTTCTATTGGTATGCAGGTGGGTGCTTCTTGAGACTCTTGACAAGGTGTCACCTGGCATTGTCGACTGGAAAATTGCAAATAAGCCTCCAATAAAGTTACCATTCAGAAAAGTAGAAAACTGCAATCAAGTTGTAAAAATCGGAAAGCAGCTAAAATTCTCCCTGGTCAACATTGCTGGAAATGACATTGTACAAGGGAATAAAAAGTTAATATTGGGTATGCTTATGAAACTAATTCAGTTTGATATTCTGCCTGCATTTAATAAAGTTGCCCTCCCCCTGGAAGTCTAAATTCTAACCAGTTTATACATTTCACTGTAGCTTATTTATGGCAGTTGATGAGATACAACATCCTTCAACTTCTAAAAAATTTGAGATTCCATTCTCATGGAAAGGAAATCACTGATGCTGATATTTTACAATGGGCCAACACTCAAGTACAAAATTCAGGAAACCAGAGTCGCATGGATAGCTTTAAGGTACATTTTATGTATAATTTAATTCAATTAAAAATCCCTCTGCCTTCAGAAAATGATTCATTATTCTTTTGCATGTTTTGCAAGAAAGACATGGTGGGTCTTGAATGCTAACAAGTTTCAGCTTTTAACTGTCTGACTTTCACAG
Source organism: Euphorbia schlechtendalii (assembly GCA_949673415.1). Taxonomy (NCBI): domain Eukaryota; kingdom Viridiplantae; phylum Streptophyta; class Magnoliopsida; order Malpighiales; family Euphorbiaceae; genus Euphorbia; species Euphorbia schlechtendalii. Next base: position 5,501 of record CATIWQ010262033.1, on the reverse strand, counting down.
GATAAAAAATTATCAGATGGCATATTTTTCCTTGAGCTTCTGAGTGCTGTTCAACCAAGAGCAGTAAATTGGAGTCTAGTTACAAAAGGAGTAACTGGTAATTACATTGTCTTTTTTTTTTCTCCAATTAATAGTCAACAACTGTCTTTCTTCTAGAATGATTTCAGTTACAATATTATGTAAAACTTGGGCTAAAAGCAGATGATCAGAAAAAGATGAATGCCAGCTACATAATAAGTATAGCAAGAAAGCTTGGATGTTCAATATTTTTGCTTCCTGAAGACATAACAGAGGTACATTATCATCTTCTTCTTTTGGCAATTTCCCTTGTAGTAGTTAGCTAATTATTTTTCATCTATTGCAACGGAATATTAATATGATGTCAAAAACTAATCAGGTTAACCAGAAGATGATGCTTACATTGACTGCAAGCATTATGTATTGGTACTTGAAACAACCAGTTGAAGAGAAACAATCAGTAACCTCTGATAGTGAGACCATCTCAAATTCAACGGTGGATGATTCTGCCTCTGAGTCGTCCTTGGAAGAGAGTGGTAATTTGTAAACATATCTTCTTTTTATTTTATTTTGTAAACCCTTTTTTTATATTTAATTTGATTGCAAAGATCTGTCTGTATATCTTTATAGGTGTTGAAGTGTTGTAATGCAAATTTTGTTTAACAAATTCTAATTCACATTACTTCAGCTTATAGCCCAGTTTTAATTTGGCCAGTTTATCAACTTATTGTAGGTTTTAGTATATTTTTCAGAAATCACTATCAATCGGTCACTACCAATGTTTTAAAAAGGTGTTAGACATTAGTAGGGAAGCTAAAGTCTCTGGGGATATGGGCGGGGACTAGGTGGATTATATTTCTAAATTTTTTAATATTTATTAGTGAATGGAATAAAAATTTAACAATCACATAAATTTATATGATAAAATTAAATTTCATGTTCATGTGACAACACTTTTCTGGGCTTTGTCGATACTTTTCTGAGTTTTGATTACATTTTTCGTCTTGACTGCTCAATTATATAAAATCGTGACAGTATTCAAAAATGACCCGCTCAAACATCGCCTTCAAAACAGATGTCACTGCGAAAGAAATGATTGATCAATACTTGCTAGTGAGAGTAAGCTAAACAAGAAAAGTAACTTTCAAATAAGGGTTTTTTACCATATAAATATTTTAATTAAATTTTTGTTAAATTACATAAAATTCCCCTTAAGTTTCAATTTCTTATTCTTATAAAAAAAAGTGTATGTATGTATGTAACTCTCGAAGAATCTAAGAAGTACAGGATTGTGGGTTCAAAACTCAACATTAACAATTTTGGCAAAAATATCTCATATTTTTAGAAAATATAAAAAAAATTAAAACATTAGACCATGAAAATGAAATTTTTTTAATTATAAACGATATAAAAAAAGTAAAATGAAAACTTGGGAACATAATTTTGTAAATAGTAAACATAAACGTGAACAAAATTGGTAATTTTTGTACGTTAACAGGTCAATACAATGGAAATACTTAGCATATGTGAATCATGTTTAATTTCTGATGATTATTTGTGGCCTAATACATCAACATCACCTTAAAGTTGGTTCAGAAACCCCCTTAACTTGGCAATATCAGCTCATTTATATAATAACAGAAGTATAAAAAACCCAGATGTAATAACTAAATAAGCCCACCAACCCAATACAAAAGAGATAAACTCGGTCTCAAACCATTAAGTTTTGATTCGAGTGGTCACCACCATTGGAGAATCTAAGAAGTATGAAATTATGGGTTCAAACCTCATAATTAACAAAATTTGACAAAACTGTCTCGTATATCTAAAAACACTCTAAGAACTATACTTATTGACATCATTCATACCTTATTCTATCGTTTCAAGCTATTTACAGTAAATTTTTATGAAGTGAGATTCAAGAAATATCTCAAGGAAAAAAGTGAGTAGCTTATTTAATCATTTAAAAAAATGGTTTTTTTTAATGAAGAATAGGTCAATAATATAAATAAAAGACAAATACAGCTTTAATCAAGGTGAACTAAGAGTTAAGCCCCTTTACTTGTTGAGGAACCCACTGATGTAGCTAGTTGATGAGCAACGTGATTCGCAAACCTATTAATGTAAATAATTCGAAAAGAAGAAAAATGTTTAATAAAAGTTTGACAGTCGGCGAAAATAAACCCTATAAGGGATAAGAACTGTAAATCATTATTGATCACGTCAACGGGCATTCATTTCCAATATAATGGTTAGCTTACTTATATCACAGAAAATAAGCAAAGTGAATCATATACTAATATGTATAATTCCTATTGGCTTAAATCCACCAGCTTAATTAATGGTCAATTAAACCAATAAATAGGAAACTAATTAACCAACTGGATTTCTTCAAAATACAGATGAATTACAATTATTTTACATGGATAAGCCACCATCGAATACATTTCGACATGGCGTAGGTTAAATCCAAATTTGTAACATTTTGGGTGCATCAACTTAAATTTCAAATGAATATTAAGCGTAACTTTTACTGGGTGAGTAAGATTCCAGTAGTTAACAGATAGTGGTCCAAACTCTCATGAAATAAGATGCATGCATGTGAGGTTGTGGATTGTGTTTATTTATCAAAACACTTATTCTTAATCATTTAATTATGAGGTGGTTAAAGAGTCTTAATTAAAAAGCTAGCTAGCTTTGATGTGCATCTCATTCCATGGGCAAAATCTAGGCCCACCATGTTCTTCATTCATTCATTTCCATATACAACAAATCTCACTACTTACTTCGTTTTCGTTTTGCATTTTTGCCAAAAAAAAAATTTTAATAAATTAATTTAATTTTGGAGAAGAAAAATTCAAAACAAATTTCCGATAAGATTGCTGCCAGGTCCTCGCGATCAATTTATTGATGAATTATCTTGTTTCTTTCCCACTTGCGTGTAATGTTCATTACATGACTACTCTATTATTTATATAGCATATGTTTAAAATAACAGGGTTTACCGTAGCATATATGCTAATATTTTCTCCAAAAGGCATCATAGACCCTTGGGAGGGTTTGCATAAGCACCCACCCCTTCAGCCACCGATCAATATCTTCAAAATTTCAGAATATACCTTTGTAGCTGTTGAAAATATGATGAATAAATAATTTAACGAAATTTTATTCTCAAAGTGAAGAAATTTTGACACCGACTCTTGAAAGTTGAGAGGATTTGAAACATTTATTTTATACGATCGTAATCAAAATATTCTAAAATATTGAAATGATACAGAAATTACATTTGAATTGAACTAATTAAAATGTAAACTCTAATAACACCACCGGGCAAAGGTGTTAATTAAGAAGTGAAGTTTGGTTAATGAAACTGTGGCTTTCCCAGGGGCACATGGCAGTTGATTAGAAATGTGCATGCAAATGTGGTCCATGGCCATGCTAATGAATGTAATATGTACAAGTGCATCAATCAATCCTATTTAATTTATTCGTCTGACTTTGATTTATGATTCTTTCAATTCTTCACTTAATTATATAAGCTATCTCCCCCCCTTCTAAGATTGAAAGCTATCCCTTTTTTGTTTTTTAGCTTCTTAGTTCCTATCGTATTAATATTTCTACAACACAAAACAATCCATTTTGTTAATTTGCCTGCTATTTCTTTGGTCCTGTTTATTGTGGCTTTTATTAAATATTCGTTTCGTATATTCAAAAGCCAATCAAAAGCAAACAAGTATACATGAAGTACAGTACTAGAATAAATTATATAAATAATTTTCTGATCTTGTAACTTAAATTCTAGAAAATTAAATTTTGTATCTGTTATATCCAATTTTTACCTATTTAATATATGAACTATTAAATTTTGGTAGGGCATAACAAATCATTTAGGTTTAACAAAACAATCTACAGCTAGCAAAATGTATTCATATTTCAAATGACGGTATGAGTGTTTCACATTTTTTGCATCATTAATGGATACTTAATGTAATAAAAATTAAATACGTCAATGCATAAGTGTAGATTAATTGTACATCTCCCAATTTGAAAGTGAGATATCTTGGGTTCAAAACTTAAGAGCATCTTTAGTAGTTTGTGGATTCCAAGTTTAGGTGTCATGCAGAATAGAAGTTGTTTTTTATGGTATGACAATAATCTTAAAAATAGACAATATTATATTGTCTAATGGATACTTAATAAGATAGAGAATAGTATATTGTCTATTCCATTTTAAAGTGTATTTATTGTAGACAGTAACTATTTGGTTGTCTACATCTAGACAATCAAACAGACATTGTCTACAATTAATGATAACACATAGGTGCCACATCATATAGGGAAGATGGGCTAGACAATCTACTAAATATGCATTTTCAAATTGATTGTCTATTCCTTCTTATGTTTCAAGATAATTTATGGAACAAACAAACTACTAAAGACCTCTAACATCTTCAAAAAAAATTAGACATTAAAACAATATTTTTTTATTATGGAGACTACTTCTATAATTGATGAAAATGAATGTAAATTCTGCTAGTCCTACATGATTTTTCAGTAACAATTACTATCTTATATATCATTACTTACATGGCTTTTTATATAGTTGCTTTGATTTACTTTGCCTCTCATATGTGTTTTCGATCAAATAATAAGAAGTAAAGTAGTTATTATTTTGTAAAAAACAAAATAATCATAGCCTTAATCTACATGTACATTATACGATATTTCAAGCTCATGTGGTATTCACATGTAAGCTGTTATTCTGTTAATGATCACAGTTGACATCTTGCGTGGCATGCTCCTTTTGAATCAATGTGCGTAATTGATGTGTCTTTTTGGTCATCCAAACTGAAATCTTCAAAAAATAAAAATGTTATAAAGGTTCTTTTGGTTGGCAAAATAGCTATTCCGCGAAATAGGAGAGAAACGAATGGAAAAAGAAGTATTTGCCTAGAGCCCGTGACCAGGATGGAATAGCTATTTCGAGCTATCATACAACTCATGGAATAACAATTCCCTTCTGGAGAGGAGGAATAGCTATTCTATGAGTTATATGATAGCTAGGAATAGCTATTCCATCACGACAACAGACTTTAGGCAAACACTTTACCTTTTTTCATTCGTTTTTCTTCTATTCCGCGTAATAGATATTCCAACAACCAAACGAGGCCTAATTGTTAAGATGTACACTCAAAATGTTACCAAAATACAATCTTAAGTAGAATAATTCGTACTCTATATAAGAAATGTAATGAAAAACTTAGGCACCTAGGAAGTTCACACGCCACTAAAGTTTGTACAAAGTTATACTAATTAGGCGACTAAACTTCATTTGACACAATTAAGGATGGCAACGGGCCGGATCCGGGCCGGGTCCGGCTTGGACCCGGCCCGGATCCGTTTTCATATATTGGACCCGGATCCGGCGGGTCCATAATTTACGGATCCAGATCCGGATCCGACGGATCCCACGGATCCGGGTC
>CATIWQ010262032.1:0-30198 GCA_949673415.1 Euphorbia schlechtendalii | reverse complement strand
CACACACACACACACACACACACACACACACACACATACATACATACATACATACATACATACATACATACATACATACATATAGATATATAGATACATATATACACACATAGATACATATACACATACATACATACATACATATATATACATACATACATATACATACATACATATATACATACATATACATACATACATACATATATATATATATAGTAAAATATGTGAAATATTACATAAAAATTATATTATATTAAGTATGAATTATATTAAAGGGTTAATTTCAAAAAAGTCCCCTATGGTATCGGTCGTTTTCAAAAAGGTTCTTGTGGTATTTTGGGTCTCAAAAGGGGGCCTGAGCTTCCACACCATTAGTGAAACGAGGAATTTTTTTTAACACCGTCAGTTTTGCTGATGTGGCAAGGAGCATTTTTGTAAAATTATATTTAATTTAATTTTTTTTCTTTTTCTGCTTTTCTTTTCTTCCCTTCCTGTTATGTTCTTCATCTGTTAGAAGAATAAAAACTCAATTCAAAACACCAACATTCAATTGTTACACATCTATGTTTCAAAAATTCACACCCACCAATAAAAAAATATTCAATTCAAAACTGTAAATCTAAATCAAAATCAAAGCAAAACTCATCAAAAATCAAAACCCAGAACTGATAAACTCGAAATTCGATTAGCCTCAACAGCTTCTTTTTGCACCCAATTAAAGCAAAACTCATCAAAAATCAAAACCCAGAAGCAGTTTCTTTTTGCACCCAAATTCGAACAGCGTCCCGTCAATTTCAAACCCAAAGCTTGCAGATCCAAACATCGACAGCAAACCCATCCACAACACCTTCTAATTCACTTAATTAATTCTAATAGCAATTTCAGAACAAATCGGGTCACCACCGTTAATCTATGCCTTACCGTTATCTTTGCTCGTTCTTCCCTGACCGTCTCGTTAGCGGTGAACAACTTGTTAGTTTTTCTACTGAAGATCTCAACCTTTTATGTTTTAAATCTCAGAAAGCGATTGTTGTAACAAATCTGGCCCTAAATGGCACCTTTTGTTCCATGTGTACTAGTCAGAAAACGAATAGGAGATGAATAGGAGGATGGAAAAAGGGAAGGAGACTAACAAAGGTTAAACGGAAAAAGGGGAAAGAGATGAGCAGAGGGAGGACGAAAAAAGGGAAGGAGATGAACAAAGAGAAAATGGAAAAATGGAAGAGGTGAACAAAGGGAGGTAAAAATAGGGGATGAGATGAGTAGAGAGACGATAAAAAAAGGAGATGAAATGAATAGAGGAGATGAAGATTAGGGAGGAGGCGGCTGCTTCAATTGATGAAATTAGGTTTTACTTTTCCATTTTAATTTTTCTTTTTTATTATTGATTTCCTAATTTGCCCTTTCATCACATCAGTGTTTTAGATGGCGCTGATAGAAAAGCCCTGTTTTGATAACGGCGCGAAAACTCAGATCCTTTTTTGAAACCCAAAATACCACAAGAACCTTTTTGAAAATGGTCGATACCACAAAGTATTTTTTTGAAATTAACCCAAAAATAAATGTAGATTGAGGAGATGAATTTGGTGGTAACGGTGGAGCTAGTGGTGATGGAGGGGTGGAGAAAGTGGTGGTAATATAGTTAGAGGAAGTGGTGGTGGCGGGGTGGATGAGGTGGTGGTGGTGACAGTAGCAGTGTTTGAAGAAGAAGTGGATATGCTGGTAGAGGGAGTGGTGGTGGTGGTGGTGGCGGCGGCGACGAATGAAGGAGATGGTGGTGGTCATGACGGAGATAATAGGAGGTGATGGGTGTGTTGGTTTGAGCGGAAGAAACGGTGATGCTGGAAGTGGTGGTGTTTGGGTGGAGGTGGTGGCGACGGTGGGTGGAAGAGGTGGTAGTGATGGTGGCGGTAGCGGGATAAAAATTGTGATGGATATGTTAGCGTGGATGGAAGAAGTGAAGGTGGTAATAGTGGAGGAGGTGAAGTAAGAAAGTAAGGGAAAATGTTTTACCATCTTTTTTTTTGAAAAATATTTTTCATTATTGACACTACATTTTCATGTTGATTTGCATAATATTTTCCTTTGACTTATTTTCCAAATCAAACAAACGCACGAAAATTCGGAAAATATTTTCCTGCACAGTATTTACCTGGAAACAAACGAGCCCTCAGTGTATTGTGTAAATAAATTACCATATCTTATTTAAACAATATTTTTTTCAACTTTTAGAAAATCCAGTTCAACCACCGATTTAATCCGATTGAACTTTAAATTCATAAATCACCCTCTTCATCGGTTTGTTGATCGGTCTGGTTCTGAAAATCATGATTTTTTCTTTTAGTGTAACGAGATGTGCATATTTTAATTTAAAACCTGGAGAGCATAATTATTACTATTTCTTGCCAGTATTTTTATTGGCCAAATTTAGTCAATCTAGCATTAATTTTTTTGCTTTTTATCCATTTATTAATTTTCTAAGCCTAAATATAGTTAGATTAATTTAATAATTACATATTTTCGCCGAACTTCGATGAAAATAAAATTTTTTTATTTCAAAAAAAAAATTGTGGCTGTTTAACAAGTTTAGTAATACTTAAAATTAATATTTCAAGTCATTTTTAAAAAATAAAATTTTTACCTCATTTGAGCTTACACCAAATGGAAAGAAAATTTCTAGCTTGTCCCGAATGTGGCCAGACTTTGGATTTTTAGAGTTCATAACTTCCGTCTTAACTAGGCCTATTCATCGAGTGGGTTGGATCATGTTTGGCAGGATTTTTACTAAAAATGTTAATCCAAACCCGGTCTAAACCTATACTTTAGAACTTCGAGCTTGGACCGGGTTTACAAGGTCATTCCTATGTTTGGCCCAAGCTCATAAATATTTTTTTTACCGAAGAATGATGGTCTTATTTATTTTTGTTGTGATATAATTAGTTAACTAAATAGAAAAAAATATAATATAACCAAAAAATGTTTAAATTTTAATCATATTTGTATTGTTTACTTAAAATATTTAATAACATTTATTGTAATTAAGTATAAAAAATTAATAGGATAAAGTATAAAATCTTAAAACAATTATAAGTTAAATGTATATATATAATAAATAAATAAAATTATTCGTCAAACTGGGCTCGGCCCCAGCTTGGGTATTTATATAAAAACCAAACCTGGTTCATAAAATTTCAAGTTTTGACGGGTTCGGACCGGACTTTTTTAAAAATAAGTGTCCAAGCCCGACGCGTTGAAACGGGCTCCGGCTCGCGAACAAGTCTAATATTATTCAGTAGGTCATGATCTCAAGTCACATATTTCAAGCTATTATTAGCTCTAGGTCACAAAAATGTGTTTCATTTTTTTCCCCAAATAGTTGTCGCTGATGGAAACCAAAACAAGGTTAAATCTTTCTATTTTACTATTTAAAATTATAGAGGAAGTACTGGTTTTAGGTGTGGGTTATAGTTTTTAACAAAGTTTACATTACTTTATTCTCTATTAGCTTTAGATCAATTATCATACAATCATTCAACGGTAGTAAAAAACAAAGTAAGATTTATTTTATTTTTAAAGAAGTCACCAAAAATTTTGCCATATAATACTACTTATTTGCAACAGAAAAAGTCAACTAATTTATTAAATCGACGTATTCGACTTAAAATTGAATACCATCAAAAGCTTTTACAAGTTTAATATTTTAATTTTGTATATCATATCAAACTATAATATCATTTAGTGTTTTCACAATTAATAGTAATATTTTCTTTACCAATCACCACATTGGTAAAAAAAAATTAAAGAGAATTAGCAACTTGATTGTGCCTTTTTATTTAAAACAACTTGATAATTAACAGCTAAAGCAGAGAAGAAATTGCTATAAAAATTCAAGAATGTTATTTTCATATATTTCTTTTAGAGGGGAACCAAGCCATACTTAGTGAGTTAAAATGGAGGTACAATAAAATTATAATTAGTTTCAAATTTTACTTTAAAAGGGGAAACAAGCCATACTTAATGAGTCATAATGGACCAATGGAGGGTAGAATAAAATTATAGCTCCAAGTGAGATAAATTTTTAAAATTTATTTTAAACTTGAATTTAGCAAAAATTGCATATGTTTGTCCTCTAAATGTCCCGTGTAAGAAGTTTTTTTAGAGAGAAAAAAGTAAGAATGACATCTTTAACTGTTAAACCATTTTCAAGCTGATACATGGTAATTTTAGGATAAATTGGTGTATTTTGCAAATTTCAAGTTCGGAATTGAAATTTAAGAAAATTTATGAAGGACAAGGAGTCATTTGTATCAAAGATGTATTTGGCTAAAATTATATATTTCACAAGTACCCAATTGCTGACATAATTATACTGACTGATACAACCTAAATCAAACAAAGAAATAGACAAACACAAAGGAAATACATAAAATATGTTTTTTAATCCAACACAATTCTTATATTAGCTTACAGCAGTTGAAAAATTATTATGCATCCATGTGTTTTTACAGGCAAGTCTCAATTTTGAGTCTCAAATCTAGCAAAAAAAATGTTTTGCAACTGTATAGCTAAAACAACATCCTCAAATACCCGCAACTTTAATGTCAAAAAATAAAATTATTAATAGAATAAACAAGCTATCGAATTTTAGTGATCCTTGAAATTTTTAATCTAGGCAATAAAGTTGCATTCCATTAAGGTCTAATCCTTTTTTGGGTGGTTTTGACTTATCAACATATCCACCTTTAAAGAGCAATCAAACTCTTTTCAAATCAAATGAATATTAGTAAAACAATAAACTTCAAAGTTAAAGCTTAAAATCATAATTGTGGTGATTCAGTAGTGACAAGCATCATTAAAATAATGCATAAGGTTACGAGTACGTCAATCCAATGAATTTGTGATGTCTGCAAAACTATGTAATCCAAAGTTTTAAGTTAATCCTCTCATTTTATTTATCTCTAGTAGACATGATTATGAGTTTCATCAAAAGTGGATTTTCTTTTTTAGCCATGCATTTTTTATTGTGAAGAAACCAGAAAAAAAATTGTGTTACAAATATGAAAACGAATGAATATAATAAAATTTGTATAAATTAATACATTTAAAATTAAAAATCTCTTTAAAATAATATACTTTTTTTGATCCCCGACAAGAATCATTTCAAAAAATGAATGATTATAAGATAAGTGTAAATTTAAGATCTAATTGGTTCATTTGGCGGAAAAGTTAAAGCTAACAAAACTTCCTTAATATTGTTGGGCGTGTAACGAACCTCAGCTGTGATTGGGTAATGTAGTATAAATCTACCACTATAATTCGCCTCCAATATCCACGCTCTATTATATTTTAATTAAAAAAAGTAGGAAAGAAAAATTAATAATTATTAAAATATAATAAAAGTTAACACCTGGTATTATCTAATTGGAGGGACAGGATTGAGGACAGAATTTTTGAACAGAGGATTTTTTTCCCGTTTATATGCATGCCTAAATTTAGAGAGAGAAAAAAAAATAAGACACGTATAAGCTAACCGCCCAACAATTTGTGTGGATAGAAAATGAAATTTGCAATTCCAGGCATTTCACAAACAATTTCATCTCAAAAACAATTTTATCTCACAAATCATTAATTTTTTAAAAATAAATTTTATAAAATTATATTTATCTTTAAAAACGACCCACATTGATGTATTCTTAGTAAAATATTTTTCGCACATTTATACTTATCTTATATCGCTGGAATTAAAGTGATATAAAACAATATAAATTGTGTTTGATAATGTAAAATTATGCATTTCATATATGCTTATACCCTTTTATATACATCGTTTGTAAGAATTCTCCGCAAGCACATAATGCAAGTCTCATTCCGCATATATATATATATATACCGACGGTGTAAAGCGCGTGAAGCTTTGATGACTTATATTTTATACAACACTTTTACCACTTAAAAAATGGTAGAACGCGCAAGTTCTTGTATCATTTGCATGTTTTATACATGTTTTATAGTGAGATATGAGTGGGGGAAAAATGTTATCCAAGACAACAAAAAGGTCTAGCAAAATATAATCAATTTAAGATGGACAATTCAGAAAAAAGGGAAAAAGATTGGTATGGTGGAAAAAAGAGAGAGATAATGAGAAAAAGGAAGCGATAAACTTGAACTTATATTATGTACTGTACACCTTAAATAATTACTAGAATGACGTATTTTCCTTTAAATTATAAGGAAATGCAATTAATTCTTGGTTTTAAGTTAGTAATGTCTCACTTAAGTTTTCTTAGCAAGGGAAACTAATTAATAGCATAGAGTAATTCAAACCTTTAACTTAAAGCCACTATTCAATAGATTGAGTTCTTGCATTTCTTAAATAAATTGTTTACAAATGAACATATACTATGATATTACAAGTCCTTAACATAAGCATGTACTGTTATCTAAAAATTGATGTATCATTTCATGCCTTTAATTTAAATTTTTATATATGATTTATTTGTAGTCGACTGAACAAAAAAACATGAGAGAAACATTAAAATGAGGAAAAATATAAATGACATGTAAAAAAATAATGAAGATCAGAGAAATTCTATGATGATTTTATATGGAAACCAAACATGATTTTGAATACGATAAAATTAATTCATGTGTATTGCTAATTTTGAAAAACTAAGAAATAAATTTATAATATGAGATTCATGTATGAAGTTCACAAAAATATTTACAACCTAAGTAAAGTTTGTAGAATTTAAAGCACTCTGTAATTTTTTATAATTTAAGGGTGAAGTGTTATAGATCCCTAGTTTCTTACTTATAGCTAACTTAAAAGCTAAAATTTGTAACAAATATGTAAATGAATTTAATTAACTTATAAGCACTCAATAAGTTAACTACAAAATAAACAAGTATACTCTCATTTAATGTGTACACCAAACAATGATTCTCTAAATGTCATTTTTAGTAATTCAATCATTTTTAAAATTTACAAGGTGCTCATAAGCTCAATGCTTACCAACTATTTACAAATTGGTTTCGTGAAATTTATAACCACTAATTTCTAAATCACATATAAAACAAACTATTCATTAACAACAACTTAAAAAAGCTCTAATAACATGAAACACCTTGGATTCGTAAAATGATCTTTAGATTATGACATTCTTTTTAAATTTTTTTATATTTATTTAAATAAACTGAATTTATTTTAATATAAATTTATAAGCATAATTGAACTGATTTCAAATAAAAATTATATTACATGCATAAATATATAAATTAAAATCAGCTTGCTGTCACATTCATTTCCATCTCATTAATAAACAAAATTTGTAAAAAAAATTGTTTAAGAACCTTCCTTTTTTAAAAAGAAAATTTTGCTCAATCCTACTTACATTAGTCCGAAGGAAAAAATCCACCATAACCCGTGAATTTTTAAGCCAATGAATTTTATAACTCATAGTATATAATTCGAAATTTCTTACATATTTTATTTTAATTCTATTGGCGGTGAATGTAATTTTACAAAAATTGATTAAATAGTTGGTACAAATAAAGAATATTGGTTAACAACTTGCCACCTCGGATGTTTTTGTTAAGTTGGGATCTTTAATTTTAACTTTTTATGTTTCACTAGTAGGAAATTTTATTATATTGAAGTGAGCTGATTGGTCAAAACTTGAACAAAAAGAGGTATTTATCGAGAGAGAAAATCTAGTAGAATGATGGTAATAATTACTATAGTAATAAAATAAATATTTTATACTATTAGCTTACCAACCTAATTAAAGAGAAAAAGTTGATAGCGATGATACTAAATTGTGGTATAAAAATAAATGAATGAAAAAGAAGGAAGGCAAGGGAAGAGAAGAAGTGAGAAGAAGAGCTGAGTTGATTCTTATAATTAATTAATCAAAAAAGATAAAATAAAGTTGCAATCTTTGTTTGTTTCAGTTTTCAAAATTCTGAAAGTCAGAGGAAGAAGAAGAAGAAGAGACCTCCCTTGTTTCTTAGTGTTTGTAAAATCAATTTCAACTCCTTTTTAGGCATTTCGTAGGCCTAATGAATCTCAACATCCTTATCCATTTCACCTTCAAATTCACTTTCAGTTGACGAAATTCTGTTGACTGTGTTTGATTTTGGATTTTGAGGGTTCGGAAATGGATACTCCACCTACGGAAGAGCTTCTGAAGAAGATCCAAGAGCTTGAAGCCGGCCAAGCTCATCTTATGGAGGAGATGACCAGGCTCAAGGTTTCTACTGATCCAAAATCGGACCACCACATACAGTACCGGCACCACCACCACCAGCGGTCTCATTCTATTTCGCCTGTGAGGACGGCGCCTTTGAGGAGAGGAGGTGGAGCTGGATTTGAGGTGGCTCCAGCCTGGAAGAAAGGTTCGGCTTCGTTTAGGCATTCTTCGCCTTTGCAAAGAGAGAGCCGGAGTACGAGTACCGCTGCTACTAATGCTGTTAAAGATGAAGATAAACGTGAGCCATGGGCTGTGAGGTTTACTGATAAACAGTATTTGAATATATTGCAGTCCATGGGACAATCTGTTCATATCTTTGATGTTCATGGCCGTCTCATTTACTGGTAAGTTGATGACTCTGCAAGAGCACTTACTCTCTAGGTTTTGTTGCTTTTATCCATTTTCTTCATCTTTATAGGCTGCTATAATTGATTATTGGATACAGTTTTTGATGAAACTGTAGTTAATTAGGGCTTTGTAAATGGAATTTTGCTGTCAAAGGTGAGATGAAAAAGAAAACAGAGATTTGACTTGATTTTGACTTTTTGCTCGCAAATAGCGTTGAACGTGTCTTTTGGTTTTAATTACTATGCAAATGTTGGTTTCCAGTCTCATGGAAGTGTGGAATTTGATGTGTTTAGTTATCATCTGAAACTGTAGGAACCGATCAGCTGAGAGGCTTTATGGCTACACAGCAGAGGAGGCTCTTGGCCAGGATTTAATGGAGCTGCTTATCGATCCTCGCGATGTTCCGATAGCCAATAATATAATTCAGCGCGTTCTCACTGGAGAGCACTGGACAGGCCAGTTTCCAGTCAAGAACAAGAATGGAGATAGGTTTACAATAATTGCAACAAATACTCCATTTTTAGATGATGATGGTACATTGATCGGAGAAATCTGTGTATCGAACGATGCCCGGCCATTTCACGAAACAAAGGTACCTTTCGTAGGCTCAAATGATTCAGAAGCAGATACGAGCTTTCACCGGCCTAGAAGGCTAAACAGTGTCACCTCAAAGCTTGGCCTTGATTCTCAGCAGCCTTTGCAAGTAGCCCTTGCATCTAAGATATCGAATTTGGTTAGTCCCTCCCAGGTTATCAATGTTTCATTTGAATTAACTATTCGATGTTGCGTATTTTGATTGTCGAAAATATTACAGGCATCCAAGGTGAGTACCAAAGTGAAATCGAAAATTCGGCCGGGAGATAGTGGCCTGGTTCATGAAGGTGGCAGTGGTGACAGTCATCATTCTGATCACGGTTTCTCAGATGCAGACCACAGGGAGGATGTGAACTCTAGCGGAGCTAGTACACCTAGAGGAGAGATCCAAGTGTCTTCTTACTTTGGTGCGTTTTCTCATGCCGATGATAAGTCCTTACTAAGACCTTCCAAAGATTCCGGCGATGAGAGCGAAGGAAAACCTGGGATTCAAAAGATTCTTTCATCGAAAGCTGAGGCTTGGATGGGTAAGAAAGGCTTGACATGGCCCTGGAAAGGGAATGAAAGGGAAGGAGGGTCTGACATAAGGACGCCTCGTTTTGTGTGGCCTTGGTTACAAAATGATCAGGAGAGTGAAACCATTCATCACCGCGCTCCATATTCCAGTTTGAAACCCGAGATTCAGTTTAACGAGAATACTCGGCCTTCCAGTAATGAGGCCCCTGGATCCTGGTCATCCTCGGTTAATGTTAACAGCACTAGTAGTGCCAGCAGCTGCGGGAGCACCAGCAGCAGTGCCGTTAACAAGGTGGACATGGAGAGTGATTGCTTGGATTTTGAAATTTTGTGGGAGGATTTGAAAATTGGAGAGCAAATTGGGCAAGGTAGTCATGGTTATTGCCTTTTGAGTTTGTCATTCTCATTACCGGAAATATCATGTTTAACTAATGCCATGTCCTTGAATATGATTTTTAATTTTCACAAATTTCAAGTTTTTCATCCACACTTTTAATCTTATAAACGAACTAAACTTGGTGTTGTTACATTTGTTCATTTTTATGACCATTCTGATTCCCTTTTGTTGTTTCTGCTGTCTTCTTTATGCAGGTTCTTGTGGGACTGTATACCATGCACTGTGGTATGGATCAGTATGTTCTTTTCTCTCCCTTTTAGCAACTTTAATTACAAGAGTTGCTCTAACAAAATCTTTTGATCCTGATTAATTATTTGTAACAAGATATCTTATGTAGGCTGTATTTTATCATTTATATAGTTTTTGTTATGGATTGCATAGTTCTCAATGCAACTTCAGTTGTGAGAAAATATCCTTTTCTTGCAATTTCAAGTCACCAAATGAACTTATTAAGCATGCTTATATTTTAGAAGAAACTTATGTATGAATAGGATATGTTGTCTTTGCTTATTGTTTTTTTAGCATTTCTTGAGTCATCATTTATCTCGTATTGTTTTTCATGTACAATGGAAAAAGGAAAGCAACTAATTGATTTGATTCTGATTTCTGATATTAATTTTGTTGTCGAAGTAATATGACTAATATTTATTTATTTCAGGATGTTGCTGTGAAGGTATTCTCTAAGCAAGAATATTCAGAGGATGTCATTGACGCTTTTAGACAGGAGGTATGCTTCTTTGATATATCAGTAGTCATAGCTTCTTAGTTCCTTTCCATTAAGTGCAATTTAACTCATTGGTGTAAACTATTTCTACTTCCTATCTTTTTCTTCACTGAGCCATAACATAGGCATTTGAATGGTGATTGTTTTATAACTCTATTCATGAATTGCAGTAGTTTCCTTGTAGCTTCGAGAGCAGTTGGTCAAGATAATCATAAATAATATGCTAGCATTTGAGTAGTAATTGTTTTATAATTCTGTTCATTAACTGCTACAGTTCCCTTAGTAGCTTTTAGAGCAGCAGGTCATGATAATCATGAGTAATGCGTTATAAAGGTAGTGAGCATCGAAAAATATTTCTGTTCAATATTTTACCAAATGTTTCAGGTTACAAAATGAATTTGTCAAAGTTCAAAGAAATACCTATCAGAATTAAGATATGACAGTTTAAGCTATATGAAAGTGAGATGTGGCTAGCAAGGCTATGATTTAGGCTGTTTTAACTCTTAAGCTCAAGAGTGTGTGTGTATATATTGTTGGTCCTTACTCCTAAGACGCTAGCCATAAGTGTTTCCAAATTTGATTTTAGTATCTATTCTTTTCTGTCGAGCCATATAATATGCTCCAACCTCAAGATTTTAGAGCTCTAGAAGCCCCTACTCCATCCAAAACACGTTAAATGAAAAAACGTCATTCTCCAATTTCATCTAATTGAATATTCCTGCTGTTTATCTCCAGGTATCTCTGATGAAAAGGCTACGACATCCAAATGTATTACTTTTCATGGGTGCGGTTACTTCACCTCAGCGTCTCTGCATTGTTACGGAGTTCCTTCCCCGGTAAGATGACCTTTCTATACTATGTAACAAAAATAACTGCAACAGTAGGATTTCTTTATCCTTTTGCTTATTTCCCAGATCTTAAGTTGTATAAAACATTGAACCAAAGGGCAACTTCAAAAGGAGAATAAATAGCAATATGTTTTAGCCTGATGGGTTACTTTTATACTTTCCAATTTACGCAGTGGAAGTTTATTTCGGCTTCTCCAGAGGAACACAACGAAACTGGATTGGAGACGGCGTGTGCATATGGCATTGGACATTGTAAGTATTTGTCTTCTTAATTGGAGCATTTATGGTATTTTACTATGTATTGTTTTTGCTGCACCGCTGGCTCTGGCTAATGTTTCTATTGCTCCTGCATAATATTTTTTTACTTGACCCTTTCACAGGCGCGGGGTATGAACTATCTTCATCATTTCAATCCACCCATTATTCACCGTGATTTGAAGTCTTCAAATCTTCTGGTTGACAGGAACTGGACTGTGAAGGTGTCATTATTTATACCTTGTCCCCCATTTCAACTTTTATTCCTATAAAATCTTCTCATGGTAATATTCTGATCTTTGTATTGTCTGAATAGGTTGGTGATTTTGGTCTATCACGTCTCAAGCATGCAACTTACTTGACTACCAAGACTGGGAAGGGAACGGTATTTTAACTAGCCACTGTCATTCTTTTTTTTTTCAGTTTTATTCTATACGTTTCCCATTTGACGGTCTATATCAATTTGTTATCAAATTCTCAGCCTACCAAATTTCTATTTTGTAGCCTCAATGGATGGCGCCAGAAGTTTTGCGGAATGAACCCTCAGATGAAAAGTAAGATTGACATTTTAGACTGTTGACAGAAAAATTTTCAGACCTCCAACTTTACTATAATGTTTTATATTTTTTTCTTCTATGGGTCCATTTAGGTCTGATGTATACAGCTTTGGAGTGATCCTGTGGGAGATTGCCACTGAGAAAATCCCGTGGGATAATCTCAACTCAATGCAGGTATAAAATTGCAACCATTTTATTTTCAAGTTTGTTCGCATTACCAACATTAACCGAACTCAATGTAGGTGTATGAATGACATTTTCTTTATACATTTGGCAGGTGATTGGAGCTGTAGGGTTCATGAATCAACGGTTAGAGATCCCGAAAGACGTCGATCCACAATGGTCCTCGATAATCGAGAGTTGCTGGCACATGTGCGTTTTCTTTCTCTGATTCCTCATTTAATTTCGATTTTCACAGGACTGAACTAAATGAATATGATCATAGCAGCAAACAACTAATACAACTTGTCTTTACAGTCTCATTTCTTATATTAAAGGAAAAAGATTCTCTAATACTGAGGGTCAAACATTACTCTAACGTTGTTTCTTATCTCTTCCCAATCATAGGAAAGAGAATGAAGAAGGTATTTTTATTCTATAACTTTTTTTTTGAAATGAAAGACAATGATCGAGTCAACATTAAAGTAATGTTTGACCTTAACATCAAAGAATTTTTTTCCTATATAAAATGAGCCCCTTATTGCATAACGAATTTACACTTGGGTGAAAAACAGCGAGCCAAAGAGCCGTCCAACATTTCAGGAACTGTTGGAAACGCTCAGAGATCTTCAAAGACAATACACGATTCAATTGCAAGCAGCCCGTTCGGCGGCTGGAGACAACACACAAAAGGAAGCATTATAGACAACAATTCTTTTTTTTTTTTTGGGTGTTGTTTGGTTGGTTGGTTGGTTGACATGGCACATAAAAAAAAGGAGGAAACTTTACCTCAATTAAACAAATATTTTGTGGCAATTTGTGGTCAGAAAGTGAAAACGATTGCCCACAAATAGCCACTAAAGATTAGTGGTAATGGCACAGAAAAAGCTCAATGCAAGGACACAAAAAAAAAAGAAAAGAAAAAGAAGAGAAAAAGAGGAAGTGGTTGGCATCCATGTGAGATGGGCCAAAGGGGTTGATGGTGATTGGGGGATTTTTTGTTTATATTACTGACATTATTAAAATCTTCGAAAAATCCATGATTAGTGATGCTATGTGATTGGTGTGTTTCTTGTAAAACCCCATTTGTGAGTGAGTGACTGTGATTTGAGAATTGCTTAGGACCATTTAAAAGAAAAAGTTGTACAGGACAAAAAAAAAAAAAAGAAAAAGAAAATCAATGTTCAAGTTGTTCAATTGGGGTGAGATATATGAATATCTTGCTTTAATTTAATTTTTGTGTTCCACTGTTGTTTTAAAAGCAATGCTCCTTTGTCGCATATGACTATGAGTTTAGTTTCCACTATACACAGAAACTAGAAACTTCCATTCGATAGAAGGGATTAGAATTTAACCGGACAAGGTTAATAACCAGTGAAGTTTAGTTTTAATGGTTTGATCGGTTCAATTAGGTTTTTACTTTTTCTATTTACAAAATACGGTTTTGTAATTTTGGATTTGGTAATCGTTGACTTTGAGAGTGTTAGTGTGTAGTACTGTTTCACATGTAATTCAAATACACTTGCCGTGAATTATTTCCCCAACTTGTTGGTGCTTTTCAAGTACTATTTTGCCTCTCTCGTGTGGTCATTATTATCTACTCACTTTATTTTAAAATAACTGTCATTTTAGAATTTTAGAAAAGTTTTGGCACATTTTTATAAAATTTATCCAGTTTATCCCTATTTAATGTATATTGGAAATGTTAAAAGTAATAAAAAATAATAAGGTATTCAATCAATTTTCAAATTAATAAAAGTCATAGGGGTAAATAAGTATTTGTGTTGTTCTAATTAATGTCGTCCTGGTATTGATAAACAACTTAAAAGCGACAGTTATTTTGAAGTGGAGGAGTATCTTATGAAAAAGATGTCGTCGTAGTTGAGATACAGTAGCCTAATAAAGACATAAATATGTTGTCTATGTGGGATACAACACGAAACTCCTAATTACTAAAGTTTGATAAATCTAAATCTCTAATATTTCTAACGTTTTCCTGCTTACATTGTTGTTTATGTATTTGTAGGCTGGACTGTAGTTTGTATACTTTTGGAGTTGCCACCAGGAGGATGTTTAGATCAAAGTTTGAATTTTTAATACCTTTTGATTTCGTTTTTTTTATACGGAAGTATTTGCCTTTAGGCTATTTATACCAGTTTTAGCTTGAATGTGTGCGGAAGTTTGCTTCTATCTATTGTTATGTTGTATTCTGTTTCTTCGATTGAAAAAAAATACTCGCTTTCTTGCAAAAATACGGAGATATAAACTAAAAGATAATTGGTTGTTGCTCCTAGACCTAGACCTGTTTGTCAGACGGGTCGGGCCGGCCTTGTCGGGTTTTTTTTACAAAAAGCGTTAATCCAAATCCGGCCCAAGCCCGTATTTTAGAACTTCGGGCTGGGACCGGGCTTGGGTCGGGCTAATAAGGTCATTCCCAAACCCGGTCCAAGCTCATAAGTATTTTTTTTTGTTATAAATTTTTTATTAAATTAATAGAAAAAATATAAAATAAGTCAAAATATATTTAAATTTTAAATATAATTGCATTGTTTATTTAAAATCTTTAATATTTGGTAACATTAATTGTAATCAAGTATAAAAATTTAATAGGAAAAAATATAAAATCTTAAAATAATTATAAATTCAATTTATAAATATATAATAAATGAATAAAATTATTCTTCGAGCCGGGCTTAGATATTTATACAAAGACCAAGCCCGGCCCTTAAATTTTCGAGCTTTGACGGGTTCGGGCTTGGGCCCGACTTTTTTAAAAACAAATGTCCAAACCTAACTCATTGAAGGGGGCTCCGCCCGGCCCGCGAACAGGTCTAGTTGCTCCCATGTGTTCCCCGTAATCAATGTTTTAAAAATTGATAGGTGGTTGAAGTCTTCAAGAACTAGTTGGACTGGACGACATCAAGTAGATTGTTATTTTTAATTTTTTAAAATTTTCTAATTATAAATTAAGTTATTGTATAGTATGAAAAATATTTTTGAAAATAACAATAGACATTTAAGATAAAAAAAACTGAAAAATATAAATTTTATACATAATGTCAAATACGAGAATTTTTTATCAATCTCAGAAAAAAGCATCTGAGCATAGGCGGTGCCTAAACGGTAGCTAGTCAATCATATGCCTAGGTGGAAAAAATCGAGTTGCCCACTGCTAATAACTGCGAATTGAGCTTAATTCGGTATGAATTTGTAACTTCATAGAATTGAAATAAGTTCAAGTTGAAAAGAAAATAACGTAACTGAACCTAGTTTTGAACTAAATGCAAACCAATTTTAAGGGTAAAATTTACCGTTTATCCAGAATTATATTTAAGAATCAAGAGCTAAGTAAACATTTATCATAAATTTGCAGTGAAAATGTACGTTCAATAGTTCAGAAAAGGGCTCAATAACAACTCATGTATGAGGAAATATGTTTCAATAGGGAAGGGTTTATATAGTTCAATCAAGGGTAATATTGCTTCAAAATATTATCACCCAAATTAATCAAAAATTGAAAAATTGCAGTTACTTCCATCTTTTATAAACCTCAAGTAAATGTCAAACCAACGCAAAAGAAAAAACCTATAAGTATAAAACAAAGTTAAAAGTGTCACTCATTTTATCCAAAGGAGTTGCATTTGTAAGTTTTTAGCAAATAAGAAAAAACTTCCATGTCTGGTTTAATTTAGCTATAACATAAACTATATAAAAACCCTCATTGCGGACTATAAAAAAGCAATTATAAAAGCAAAAACCTTCATCTTGATGTTCGCATCTAATTTTTATAGTAACATAACAGGAACTTGATTTGTGTAATAAATCTTGGACTCATTGCATCAAACTGAAACATAATAAGCCTAATCAACAAAATACAAAAAAATCAGAAGCCTAAAGATGCCTTTTTCCCTATATTTTATGCTTCGGAGCAATGCACTCAAAACTAACACAATGTATGCTAATCTCAATAATTTAACGGATAATAACAAACTTCCATGTTCACAGATTAAAAGTTTTATGCTAATCATTCACATTAAAAATCTAAAAAACAAATTCAGTACTGTATTCTATAGAAGAAGATGTTGAATTGCAGCAACAGCATCACCTTTGCGTTCCCGTAACGTTCTCTCAGCAAACATATTATCCAACTATATGCATTCAAAGAAAAGGGGAGTGCTAGAAGCCACAAATGCATAAATCAATCAACAGCGAATAAGGGGCAGAAATAAAACCTCTAGTTCATTGGCAATTATGCCAACATCGGCAGCATAAATCTTAACAGCAGCCAATTCTTTCTCCCTGTGAGGAATAGTATTTTAACAGTTGAATGAGCATTATTGAGAGCAAAACATATGAATAGGAGAAAAGTATAAGAATACGGTTCCTTTGACATTGGTGATAATCTCACAACAAAAAGTATGCAACTTCGATTTGGGAGAGTTTTATCCATTAGATTATAGTATCTCAAGTTCTATGCTATTCTATGAGATAAGCAACACAATTGGTATTCGATAAAAAATTAGCACATGAATGCTCATAGACTAGGAAACCACAGAAGGATTTTGATTCTCTGAATTTGAGAATGGTAAAGTTGAGATTGACTAAAATTGATGACCTTACCAATTCTCAAAGTTAGAGGATCTTAATATACTAAAATATAAGTCTAAAACCTAAAACACAAAATGGTTTCATCCCATCAATTATCTTAGTTAACAACAGTAATATAGCATTGTAATATGTTTAGCTTATAATTTTCACGGGTTGGCAGAATATGATACTGCTAGCCTATAACAAGAGTGAATTTGCAGCGTGTAAGAGAATATGATTGTGACAAGGTAAAGATAAACCACTCTCTTTTGACGAATGCAATATGCAAGGCCGAGATTACAAGCATAGTGTATCAATGGACATATAGATTTAATTATTGGAGTGGTCTTGATAGGTTTTTGATGATGAGTTTTGTAGGGTAAATGAAAGAGAAATATTTATTTAAAATGGATACAAAATTCTTTTCACGTATCACCATGATGAATATAATGTTTTTATAATAAAAAAATTAATATTATACATATATCTTAAAATTACAAAATTTCCTTATAAATAAAACATTAAATTAATAATATATATTTAATGTAAATAAAAATAAATACATAATAATTAAAAAATACATAGCTAAAGGACAATTATATAAAAACAATTAAGTAACATCACAGATAATTTTAAAAACAAAAATAAACAAAAAAAATCCTAAAACAAAACTAAAATCTTACTTTTTACGCACTGCCTACAGAAATACGACCTTGTCAAGAGATCATTATTTGTCACTTAGGTTCTTAGCCTTACTTTGTATGTTCAAATTTTCTAATTTCTCATATACTAATAATGTGATTTCAGAGAGAGAATTTGAATGTTAATGAATGAGAAAAGTTACTTGATAGCAGATGAAGAATATGAGAGATTTTTCAAATTTGATAAATTACAATCTCAAGAAATGTAATTATTTGTTAGCATTTTATTTTTTTATTTTGACTTGTTTTTATCATTCATAATTATTAAAATATCAATGATTTAATTTTTTTTAAATATTGGATATATTAAATTTTATTTTAATATTATTTGGATGAATTATAATTTCTTTAATATATATGAAGGTCATATAAATAATTTTCAAGGGCCGGTAAGAGTAAAAAGGGGTAATAAATAATATTTTTTGTTCTTTAATAAATAAATATAAAGGGTGTATAGAAAATTATGGAGGACAGTAGGTGTAAAAATTGAGCAACAAATATCACCATCATTTTTTATGACAAGGAATAGACAATATTATTTAATTTTTTATCTTTAATAATTTTAAAATAAACTACTTAAAAAGGATTTTTATAATATACGTAAATATCTTTTATAAAATTCATCAACGGTATAATCATTGGTAGTATTCAATTGGATTGAAATACCGCGTTTCACTTGCCTCATCTAAAGGATGTCCGGTATGGTAATGATAATATTGAAGTTAAGTAAATGTGTTACATGGAATACAATAATGAAATATTGATGATACAATTAAAAAGGTTGAATTTTAGTCCCTAAAATTAATACACCAATGTGATTTCTGAGGCAAGCATGGACTCACAATACTAAATTTATTACATCCTCTATTTATATGTTCTGGTTTCTAATACAATGTGCCTTGGGAATCAAATTCATGATATCCCTTCACGGATTTTAGGCCATTTTATGTGGGCATTAAAAAGTAGTTAAGAGTAGTTTTGCAGTGCCGCTCCTCCTTATGCTTTTTAAATGCCCAAATCCATGCCTTGCTTTTTTCTAAAACATATTGAAATGTAACTTACTTACGTTAACTTAGTCATGACCATGTTAAATTAGTATTTTTGGACTACTTGTACACATAATAACGAGTTAACATTTTGTTCTTTATTTTATTTTATTTGCCATTCAATTGTTTTTAGTTCAATACTCATAAATTTATATTAAAATGTGTTTAATTCAGTTTAACAAATCTCCTTATAAGTTGCGAAAACAGACACTAGTAGAAAAAGGACCTTATCAGTAGTGTTTTAAAAGGTGACCGCCTAGACGCTGCTTAGGTGAGGTTTTTTGAACATCGTCACTATTTTTATATAATTGGGCAATTCAAGACGGTCAAAGCGCAGAGTGTTAACAAAGCTCAGAAATGTGTTGTGAAGTGATGCCAAAGCCTAGAAAAATGTTGTTACAAGAATTTTCAATTTTCTTATATGTAAAAATTTGTGTAAATTAAATTTATCATTCTAATTCAGTAATAAAATATTAAAAATTTAAAAATACCAATTCGTCTCATATAGGCTCCGCCAAAGCCGTGATTAATCCTCTTTAGACCCGAAGAAGCTCTAACTGTCCGACTAATGTCTAACGTCTTTTAAAACACTATTTATTAAAATCTATACAAAATATCAGTCGTTTGTAAAACGTCTTCCTCCGTGTAAACTTTGCCATTTGTAACAACTGCTCAAAATGACACAAATGGAGCTACATGTGTATTGCGTAATTTTCATGAAGATGCACATTTTCTTTATAGAGGGTTTGTGTCAAATAATTATCCATTGGGAAAACAAAATATTGGTGGAGGTACCATGTTAAGTCAAGCCATCACAAAACCCTATATAGATTCATCGGATTTTCTTACGGACAGGGGCAATTGACATTGTGAAAAACACATGACCTTTAGAACTTTGTTCTTTCGAACTTCTTAAAGTTGAATTGAATCCATTCGATGTAAATGTATAATTACGTAGATTGAGCTAAACTAAATTGAAGTGGATTAAATCCACTTTGAAATTTAAAAAATGGGACCTTAAAGTGAGTATAGGACAAATGACGCAGCGTGCTACAAAGTTTGACTGCAACTAGGTAGCAAGATTTCGTATGATCCAATTAAATTCCCATTAATATTTTTGCAGCCCAAGAGATCATTAGCTGTAAGTATTTGTTGGTCGTTAAAAGGGATAGGGTGGTAATAAATTAATATATCAATTTTTTTTTGAAGAAAATAATAATATATCAATTGGGTTCATTGATTTCCTACACATATATATATAAGCAAAATGTACTGAACAACATCTAAAATCTTGATTTATATACAAGTTACTTTCTATTTTTAGCTAAGATTCAGCAGCTTATTCAAACTAGTACTTAGCTAGTAGTATAGTTTGGGTATAGAAATATGTGTAGCAGAAGAAGAGCAAGTGGGCTTGTGTCTGCGGTATTAATGATTCTTGAATTGATGAAATTGTGCGTTTCAATCAATAACATAATCCCAGCAAATTTTGTGTTTGGTGATTCATTAGTTGACGTTGGAAACAACAATTACATTGTATCTCTCTCCAAAGCCAATTTTGCTCCAAATGGTATTGACTTTGGAAAGCCAACCGGACGGTTCACAAATGACCGGACCATTGTTGACATTATTGGTAAGTACTTCAGTTCAGTTCAAAAGAATGAGACTTTAGTTTTGGTTTATCTCTTATGATTTATAAACTCGTATTTCTTTCTTGTTTGAATAAATATTTTTCTGACAACAGGCCAAAAAATTGGTCTTAAAGATTTCACACCACCGTACTTGGCTCCTACAACAGCCGGAGCTGCCGTTTTAAAAGGAGTCAACTATGCCTCCGGCGGAGGCGGAATTCTTATTCCCACCGGCAAAGTTTTTGTAGGTTTTCATATGTAAACAAGTGTTTGACTTGATTGTCATTTTTTTTACCCAACTCTAATATATAAGATATTTTTGTATGATTAGGGTGGTCGAATTTTCTTGGATGCACAGATTGATAACTTCGAGAAAACAAAGCAAGAGATAATATCAATTATTGGTGCAACAGCAGCAATGGATCTATTGGAAAATGGTCTATTTTCAGTAACAATCGGCTCAAATGACTTCATAAATAATTACTTGACACCACTCATTTCAGTCCCTGAGCAAAAGCTTATTCCTCCCGAAGTTTTTGTGGCCAGCATGATATCAAGATTTCAATTACAACTTACGGTAAATCTAACTCCTATATTCACTTGACTCATTTGTGTTTAATTTTTAATTTGTTTTTGCACTCATTTTGATTAAAATGATGAGATTGTCAGAGGCTGTACGATTTGGGAGCTAGAAAAATAGTGGTGGCAAACGTGGGACCAATCGGGTGCATACCATTTGAGAGGGACACCAATCCAACGGCAGGAATTGATTGTGTCAAATTTCCGAACCAGATGGTGCAGTCATATAACTCACAGTTGAAAAGCCTTGTTGCTCAGCTTCGGACAACCCTCCATGGATCTAATCTCATTTATGCTGATGTTTATCACATTGTCGATGACATCCTGCGAAATTACAAATCATATGGTTAGACATCTCATACTTTTTGTCGAAGACATGCGAAATTATTACATATGGTTAGACTCATTTTTTCGTTTTCACCTAATAAATTATTATACAGTTCCAAATAATTAGTACGGCCTTAGTAAAAAAGTTTTTTTTAGGTCGAATGCTTAATTTGACATCTTAAATAAGATGCGTAACTGAACAAAAGAGTATTAAAAACAAACAGATTTGAATATTTCACGAATGCATTAACGTTCACATCGAATACGTGCAAGTTAGACACTTTTTTCACTGCCCACAAATTTTTTTTTAAATAGAGGTATTTGAATAATTTCAAGTGCCGATGTTAAGTAATTATGGATAGTATGTAACAATACTTATTTTTCTCGCATGTGTCGTCTAATTAGCAATAGAGATTGATCATGAGTTCTCTTTGTCTCTTACGTTGGTCGTTTTATTTCAGGATTTGAAAGTGCAAATTCATCATGTTGCTATGGTGCTGGGAGATTTGGGGGTCTAATACCATGTGGACCACATTCAAAAGTTTGTCCAGACAGATCCAAGTATGTATTTTGGGATCCATATCATCCATCTGATGCTGCCAATGTCATCATTGCCCACCGTTTAATCAACGGTGATTCGAATGACATTTCTCCCATTAACATTCTTCAGCTATTGGCAACTTAATAATGAGTTTTTCCAGCACAAACAGTAAGAAGTAGTATAGTTTTACCCAAATTCATTTTATAAATTGTTACGAATGAGGCAGAGAGGAAGGAATACTGAAGATGTAATTTTTGATGTAGGAAATAAAACATGTATGGGTGTTACAATGTTTATTGAATTTGCACACTATTCAAGGAAGAGTTGTCAACTTTCGTCATTGATTAGCTCACACACGATTTGATAGTTTATTAATTAATGGGATTCAACTCCATTTTGGGTATTCTTCTCTTTAGATTGTTTGGAACTCTTGTTCAAGTGACGTACATCTTTTATTTACTGACAATCAGGCCATTCGGAGGGTTTTGGGGGTTTATGGGTGAAAATAGAATTTGGGGTTTTATTAAGAAGTAAAGTTTCTGAAATTATGCTTCATTATTATTCTTAACGAAAAATCAAACAAAAATACGATGTTTCACATTCAAAAAGAATGTTACAACAAAAAAAAACTAAATATCAAATTAAATACAAGTCATGTTGATGAGCATTTTAATTGCAATATCATTAATAATAGTGCAACTTCAATATGTCTTAAGATATTTTTTTTCAATACATAAATGACAATAACATATTATCTATTTATCTTATCAATTTTGGAGAATGAGTTGGAAACAATTACAACTAAGATTTGTTTTTTATAAAATGTTCAAAATAAAATAAAAATAAATGATCCATCACCATTATTATTATTATTATCATACATAATATCTTCTTACTATTTCTAATTATTTATTAAACTAAAAAATGTCATTGTTAAAAAATGAATCCTTTATTTGAACTATAATCTCGAGATCCTGGACGGTCGCCCCTTATACACATACCCAGGAATGGGTCTGCTTGCAATGAAACATTTACTATTATTTTGAACTCTTATACTTTTTTATTAGCTGTGAAACTTTGCAAACATGCATTGGCTTTTCCGTGTATATCTGGACTTGTGAGGAAGAAAAATCAAGCTGAGTGAATATGCGAGGAAATGATATGTTTGATACTAAGTGATAGTTAGTTGCAAAATTAGAAAACACAAAATTTATTCGGTAAAATAAAAATTTATATAATGTCATCATGTCATCTATCAATACATCTCATTCTATTACCCTAAATTCAAAATATCTCAATTATAAAAACCCCATTAAAGGATTTATTAACATTTTCTACGAACTGAAACTTCATGCATTTGAGAAATGAATTTGAAATATAAACACGATCATGGTGATATATATGTAAAAATTTTACAAAAATGGGTAAAAATTTTGTCATGCATTTTGTGAATTGATAAATGAAGAGGATGATTGTGATTGAAAATAATGTATGAATTTATAAAAAAACAATTATATCATTTGTTTAAAATTTATATTTTTTTAATAGATATTTATATCTATAGATGTAAATCATATATATATATATATATATATTTGAAATTACTAGGTTTGTACCATGTGTTAATTTACTATTAATTTGACTTAATATATTTCTGCACATGTCAAGTTTTGATCAATACATTTTAATTTCTATTTTAACGCTTCGCCCTCCCTTGTATATGTTGAGGAACTTTGGTTGCTCGGCCTTCTCTTATAAGAAGTTTATTTTCTTTTCTCTAACTTGACTTAGCTTGACTTAGCGGTAGAATTTTGCTTTAGTACAAGCTCCGAAGTAGGACTATATTAATGGAGTTCAAAAGGCAAAACTCATGACTTTCCAAATTGATAGCCTAATATAAATATTTGTAAGTTAGAAGAAGAGAGTTCGTGAGAAGTACATGCATCAATTAAGGGATACATGTTGCCCTTATTATTGTTTAATAAATGGATTTGTAAATTTAATAAATTCATTTTTCTCTGTGTATAAAATCTGTATGTTTTTTTATTTTCGCCCCTAATTCTTACAAGTTTCCGATTTGTTCTTTTGCTATAACCTTAGATTGGTGCAATATTTGCTACAACTGCAAATCCCCTTGTATGATTTATTTATTTGACTTAAAGTCAACTATTCGACGCATTTAACTAATATTCCGGTGGTACCCGCCGCTCCTACACCGTCACTAATAATCCAACCTCAACAATCAGGCCAAATCATCACCTAATTGTTATCCACCGACCACCGCCGAAGATCAGAATCCAGATCAATGGATCAATCCGATACAGAAAATCTCATCCTCGCCTCCCGCCACCACAGCGGCGTTGCAACGATAACGATAAACCGTCCGAAAGCCCTCAACTCTTTAAACAAGCCGATGCTGGCTCGTTTGGCTCAGCAGATCAAGGCCCTAGGGTTCGACGATTCTGTTCAGGTTATCGTTATAACTGGATGCGGCCGAGCTTTCTGCTCCGGCGTTGATTTGACTGTAGCCGAGGATGTTTTCAAAGGAGATATCAAGGATATAGAGGCGAATCCTGTAGTGCAGATGGAGAGATGTAGAAAACCTATCATCGGAGCGATTAATGGATTTGCCGTAACTGCTGGATTTGAAATTGCGCTCGCCTGCGATATTCTGATTGCTGCTAGAGGAGCTACGTTTATGGATACTCATGCCAGGTTTTTAACATCTAATTTTTATCTAATTTGTTTTATTATTCTTTTAAAATGCTCACGAACGTCTATTTATTCAAAAATTGATCTGTTAAGATTTAGCTCATGGGTTCATCTTTTGTTCAAAATTCTACTCCTATGGGCGTTGAAGCATAACGAGTCAGATTGTTAAAGACTGCATTTTTAACTCATGATAGCGATATAAAATTATAATCTTATTATCAAACCAAAAATTCAGGGATCAAAATGTCAATGTTTAATTAAGTGGTTGGCCACTCTGAGATCTTGATTTTTCTTCTTAAAACTCTTCTTTGGTAAAATTGAGCACTAAATTTTGAGAAATTCAACCACTAGGCCCAACGAGTAATGTTCCAAACAAAACAAAGTATTACTAATAACACATATATTAGGCATGCACGGACAAAAATAACATTTAAACTAAATAGACTCAACGATCCAACAAAAGTTCACAGCTAAATCAAACTTGTTTCTGATCGACAAAATTTTATTTAACACTTGGCGTAACAATTCTGTTCATTATAAGAGCTACATTTAATCAAATAAGAGTTCATATGTTTTTACTTTATATTATATTACTTTTTATCATGTCATATGTAGACTTTTCAATTTATTCATTCAATGTTATAAAAGCACTAGTCGGGATTAGGCGGCACCTAGACAGATTGTGCAAATTTTTAAAAAGTAGTTGTTCATAAATAAGTATTCTAATATTAATAAAAATATTAATTTTTGAAGCAAATTGTAATTGTTTTATGCATATTTTAATACAAGAAAGAGTGAATTTTTTTATAAACATTTCAAGTTCTTAAATATCACGTCTAGGTACTGATTTTTTTAACACGTACCTGAAAATTTATAAAAAATCCACCGCTTAGAGCCGCCTAGCCCTCCTAGAACCTCTCACCCAATTAAAGAAAATCGGGACGGTATTCTAAAAACACTACTTTCTACAGTTATTATATTATTTTAGGATGAGCCAGAATTGTGGTTTAAAATATTCATATGATAGATGGCCGAGTCCACTCTGAGCATTTAATATATTAAAAATTAAACATTATATAATATTACTTACGATATAAGAGAAATTCCATGATAATTTTGTATTTTTTATAATATTACCATACTTTTCCCTTTACAATTTGTAAAAGACAAGTCACATTGATATAAAACATTACTAAAGATTCGTTATTAATTATTATATTGATATGTTTTGTAATTGAAGCGTGTGAGATTTTTTTTTTTTTTTTTGTTATGAATACATAACCAATCTTTTTGTAAAATTTTGGTATTTCTATATAACTTAATTTTAAAAATGTAACTATACAATGTAACCGTACTTTTTCTTTATAGCCATTGAATTGGTAATGAATTTTAATCCATTTTTAATATATATATATATATATTACAATTTAAATATATATATAAACATATAAATTATTCTATAAGCACAAACACATCAAAACATTATATGTTTTTTTAGCCGAACCTAGTTTTGATAGAGTACTTTTAACAAACCCAAGCCAACCCAGCCCGGCTTAAAATATTACTAGCATGAAATGATATCTAGAAAGAAAAAAAAGAAGTAAAATACAAGACTGGGTGAAAAATAAAAGAACAGAATGATGATGGTTAAGTTGATAAAACTGAAGCATATGAAAATTGCAGATTTGGGCTATTTCCTTTATGGGGTCTGTCACAGAAGCTTGCACGCATAATAGGAGGAGGGAGAGCAAGGGAAGCCTCACTAACAGCAATGCCAATAACTGCGGAACAGGCCGAGAAGTGGGGATTGGTTAATTATGTTGTTGAAGACACTGATTTGTTGACCAAAGCCAATCAAATTGCTGAGGCCATTATTAGAAATAATCAGGACTTAGTTTTGAGATACAAGTCTGTCTTAAATGATGGCCTCAAACTGAATCTGGGTCATGCTCTCTCTTTGGAGAAGGTATATATATATGTTCTTTCTTCACCTTCATTATCAATGCTAGTTAAAAATGTTTGTATATATGAAAATTCTTTTTTCACATTAGGTCTCAAATTAATTATAGACTTACATTTTAATTATTTACACGTTTGGCTCATGTTTTGTTGTTTTGCAAGTACCATATATACGACTCTCATGTATGTTTCTATTTCGTTTCCCGTTCTCATACAATATTTGTTCAAATGTTAATTGTAAAAAATGATGATTGTATTGTGGGATTTTATGGTGTTGTAGGAGAGGGCATATGAGTACTATAATGGGATGACAAAAGAGCAGTTTAAGAAGATGGAGGATTTTATAGCAGGTAGAAGTGCCACTAAACCTTCTTCCAAATTGTGATCATTCAATTGATTTCTAAAGATGTTTTTTTTTGTTTGGCATTATATGGTGTATCAGTTGTAGCAAGTTTTTTGTTTTTTCAATTCAGATCTCTGTGTAACTTACTTGAGGTTAGCAACCTCGTATTAAATAAAAAAATACATACTACAACCGTTGACATTATATTTGGAACATTAATACTGTATGATGCTAATAGTCGCTTGATAGGGATTATGTTTATAAAATGACAAGTATGTGGTTACAATTAGAGCCATCAAAATGGGTTGTGACATTAATTTGGAATAAAGAGAAAATTGATATGTCATTCTTGCCCAACATCATCTAATCCTATAACAAGTCTATAAGCAATTTACCATTTTGACAACCTTGTTAGTGCGTGTTTAGAAATTGCTTCAAACATCTACCTTTTGTATTTTCAACATTTAACAACAGTTTTAAGTGTCTGTTTACGACTGCTTTTAACTATTAAAGAGTAATAGTCTCAACTTACAACTAAATAAGCTAGGTTTCATTTCTGTGAATTCCCTCGTTTTTCCTAATCTTTTTTATCTTTTCTTGAAGTAAATAATTTTCCATAACAAAAAAGAGTTATCATACTATGATCAGGCTAATTAGCTAGGTTTAATAATTTGACGTAGCGAAAAGACGAAATCAGTTGATATAGCGATGAATTACTCGGATTATCATAACAAGTTTCGCAACATTAAGGGCGGGGCCTTTGCCAAAGGCAACACCACGTGCACGGTTTTGAAAGGAAACATACCCGAAACATTTTTCGTTTGAGCCTACAAAGGAAGGAAAAATTTGTTTAGGATCGCAATCATTGGTGCCAATGCTACTCCTTATTGCGACAACATCATCTTCGATATAGCCTTCAGTGAAATAACCTCCACTTGATCAAACATTTTGAACTCTTCGCCAGGCTATTGAAATGAAAATGACATCGAAATCATCAATAGCTAAAATCTTGGTTTTAATTCAAGAATTGATTTTGAATACGAAGGAGGTTAATATTTTTCAAATTTTCAGATGTTTGTTTGGTTTGGGAATATAAGTTATGTACCCATTTTACTAGTCAATGGTAAAATTCAATTTTTTAGTCAATACTGGTAAATTCCTTAACAAACTAGGGAAATGTTTTTGTTAAGGAATAAATTCCCCATCAAAAGACGTCAATTCGTCAATGGCTTGTTAATAGAGGATGTTAATTATTGCTATTGATGTTCACTTTAGTCCACCTCCTCTGAACCTCAACCTCCTAACTCTCTGCATAATTCAAAGTCTCGCCTTAAGCTTTAGAACAGATTTGTGTATTTTTCCTTTCATTTTATCGTTGATATATAAATAATAAAATCTGCAATCATTTTTACAATATAAAAGATAACTTGTAAATATTGTTTATTGTTTAATCTTGTAATTTGTTTGTTTGTTATTTTGACTTTAATTTGTTTTTTTTTTTGTGTTTATCATTCGAAGTTGATTGTATAATTACATTTGTGATTAGAATATATTTCAGCATTTTAACCAACTATTGAAGAATATTTTCCCATGTTGTAGTCAAATGCAAAAAAGAAATTTTTCAGTGCTCTAAACGAGTGGAGAAAAATATTTTATTTTTCTATAAAATATTTTCTTTGCACAATATTTTTCTGCAAACAAAAGCGATCAAATTTTTATTTAAAACATCTAGGTCTTTTAATTTATAAAATCCCAAGAACTTTGAGATTTCGCGCAGAAATGCTCGAAAGGCGAAATTTGATTACTAAAAGCCTTTTAATGAGTACTTGAATGAAAACTTGAATACAGACAAATCAAGAATGAATTGCAAGGAATTCAAATGAGGTTATTTTTATTCTGCAATGGTTAAATTTGAAACTGATGTCATTTTTTTTTTGTAGTGCAATGAAAGCTTATCAATTTGGTTTTTGCTTTTCGTCGGACTTGAGTTGATTCTGTACTACCTAAGAACGATCCGAAATGTTTCATTAACGGTATAAGTATTAGCTCTTCCTTGTATATTGCAAAGATTTCTTTTTCTAGTTTTCATTGCGGCTTCCTTGATGTAATTATGAATTCTTTGCAATTTCTAACAATTTTCGAGGAAAATGATTCATATTAATATATCAAACGAGGGTCCACCCTTTGAACAAATCAACTCATAAATTGAATTCATTTGATCCGGACTAGGGACCCCTTCTCTTGAGGTAGCATTTCAGATAAAAATTAGTTGAATTTTGAATCAAGAATTCCCGTTATTGGTATAACTCATTGAAACATATAGAATTATTTAATTTATTATTATTGATTTTAATCTTATAAAATATGGATCTGCAAATTCTACCAAGTTTGGTGGGATTTGGTAATAATACGATGAATTCCATGAAATCAAGAATTACAAATTTAATTTTTGTTCATTCCAATCACAAAATCTTGGATTCAAGATGATTCCCAAAAATTTTGTGGTATTCATTTATTCCAAACTAGATGTAAATGTTCTATTTATTTGTAACTTTGATTTTGCTTTAGCTTTTACACTTTTTTGGAGTTTCTTTCATAAAAATTTATTGTCGTAGGGTTTTTACGTTATATTAAAAAAAATGCTTGTTGAATAGGATAACAATAAACTAAAATCAATAAAAAATTATTAGTCAGAATATGTATATTTGTATTTTTAATAACTAAAATCAACATCAACATATTTAATATAGCAAGGGAAAAAATGTATTTAAAACGATGGCTTTTCTGAAAAGTAAGCAATTGAACAAAATTGAAAAAAATGCGTTTAGCACAATCATTAAAAAATGCTAGTGAGAGACTGAGGATTCATGTATTTATTAATGTCATAAATTATCAATGAGATTGTTGGAAAAGGATATTCTTGATATATACAAATCAAGAATATATACACATATACAAACGAAACTTCCATTTATTTGACTTTCTGAGCTGTATGAATAATTGAATAGCATTATCTCTCAGGATGCTTCCGTTTTGATGTGTAGATTCAATGCTACATCTAATTGATTTATTAATATGATTAACAATTTACTGTTACAAAATACAATATACATCAGTCATGA
>CATIWQ010261982.1:0-20022 GCA_949673415.1 Euphorbia schlechtendalii | reverse complement strand
TACCGGGAATAAAATCTTTTATATCGGGTATAAAATCTTTTATACTAGGTATAACATCTGTTACGATAAGAATTGGTTGTTTATATATTAACTGGATAAAAAAAGTCAAGGAATGCAAGATGTATCGAAATAGAAGAGATGTTACCATTGAAGCCAATCACATAAAATTTCAAAGTAATAAAATTGTTACAATATACCTGGTATAATGGTTATTATACTTGGTATAAGTCAATATATTTGACATAATAGCTCTTTTACCAAGTATAAGGCATTCAAAATATGATTTTTGGTATTAAATTGAGCATAGTGTTCAAAGATAAGAATGTAATAGACTGTATACCAGGTATAACAGCTCGTATACCAGGTATAACAGCTGTTATACCAAGTATAATATCTTCATAAAATGATTTTTGTTGCGAAATTGAATATAGTGTAAGAGTTAATATACCTAAGTCATGAAAAAACAAAAAAAGGATAAAAAAGAAAATAGAAACTTAAAAATAGAGTAAAGTGAAAATATTTTGATGTTATGACAAAAATAAAATTATTATGCCCAAACAAGAGATTGGCTTATATTTCCCCGTATAAATGTGAGTACTTTTGCAATTGCATTTCCTAAACAACATAAAAAGAAAACAGTATTAATGAAACTCAAATGCTGATTGTGAACATTTACGCACTTGTATATTGCAAATATGAAGTTCCAAATTGCCTCATGGATCAAAATGACATCATTCCATCAATTTTGTACCTTTAGTGACCCTCTTTACACCAACAGAAAAGAAACAGGAATCTAATTACATTGCATAAATCATAACAATATGAAACAATTCCACCTTTGCTTCTTCAGCTTAGGCGATTTCTTTGACCATATTTCGTGAAAAGTTGATGCCTGTCAAACATTAACATAAGCAAATATCATTTGAACACCGAAATAGATTGATCTGAAATGAAAATTCGTTAAATCGTAGGAACTGAGCTAAATAACTTTATGCTTTCTGTATATTGTTTTATCGCACCTTTAAGATGATAACTTACAACGTCATTTATACTATTGCCATCTATAATCTTTTTAATGTTAACAATTGAATACTGGTGAACATATAAAGACTGAAATTCTGCATTCGAATGGATGAGAACACAGAATCAACCCAACCCGCTGCAGGGGTAGAGAGCAAGAAGCACGCTTTTTATTCTTATACAAGGATTAAAATGTCATTTTATACCATGCTTTAGTATTCTCACCTCTCATAGTCTAATTTCTGTATAATTATCCCACTCAATAGAAGCTCTGAACTGTAAACAGCTGCTCCTGCAAGTAGGATTAGACCTTTTATTTTCACAACCCTATAAATTTCACAAGTAGGATTTAGATATCAAGACTACAAGTTGGATCATATTATACCCTTTTTGAGGAAAGGCACACAGAAATCTTCATCTTCCTCACATGAAAGAATTAATACATCATCTGGGATCTTCAGTATAGATATCTGATCTTTTTCAAATGCCTAAAGAGAATATCTCAGGGCCAAATTTAACAAATAGCCATAAATAGAAACTTGAAGACCATATAGAATAATATGTAATTATACATACCTGACCTCCAACTGCTTTAACCAAGCTTGACATTGTATCTTTATCAGGTTTTATATTTGGCGTGACAAAGACTTTTCGACCCTGTGAAGGTATCACTCAAATTGTAAAACGCAGAATGCAGCCAAAGAAAAATACAGGATGTCGTGCTAAACAATTACCTCAAGGAGTGGATGCTGGCGAGCATGAGCCAAAGAGACAGGCATGGTAAAACTCATTTCCTTCTCTTTCTTGGCATCTCTCAGTATATAATTTTCCTCATTAACTAGACAGCTCGTCTGAGCACAACTTTCAAGCCATGAATGAGTCACCACTGGTTTACCGAGAGCAATAATTTCCAACATGTTTCTTGTACGAACAAATTTGTCTGCTACAAAATGTGTTGCATCAATTGAACAAGAGGCCATGGAAATGTGATACCGCGCCAAGATCTGTTTTGAATAAAGAGAAAAGACGTCAATTTGAACTGATGAGGCAACTAAATGGATACAAGCATATGAAAAAACATACCCTTTTCTGCTGCTTGATGATATCATCATCCAAATGCTGACTTAACAGAACTTTGACCTTACCCATATCTCTTCGTTTTCTTGAATCTTCCCATTTAAAATTAGGTTCTTGATTTGGGATTCCTAGTCTAGCAAGCTCTTTCAACATGGATGATTTGGGAAGGATTTTGTTATATGGCTTTCTGTATTTCTCTTTCTCTTCAAAAGCCAGAGACGAATTAAACTGGTTTTTAGCAGCATTTGAATGTCTTCGACGTTTGCGAAGTGTTCTTTTCCCTTTGGTGGAATTCCATGTAGTAAAACATAAAGAACTGGTTAAAAATGATACCTCCAGGCTGTCTTGTATTTGATGAGTCAGCGTACACAAAGTGGAATTCTTTCCTTCAGCAGTAGATGCTTCCAAAATCTTGGCATTGAGCTGTGTCTTCTTTCTTTGATACGTAATCATGGAAACCTTTCCAATATCTTTCACCCTTTCCTGTGGATTATTTGCTCCATCTTTGGTCCTTGACATTTCCCCTCCTGCCATTAGATGTTGAGCTCGGTGAGAGAAAATCTGCCTTTCTTTAAGTTGCTTGCTGAACATGCCAGCATTCAATGCTGTAGAAGGCTTAGTACTCAAGTTGGTTCTCTTTCTTTGATATGTAATTATACTGCTTTTGGTAATATCATTCGCCCTTCCCTCTTGATTATGTGATTCATTCTTGGTCCCTTCCAATTTTTGTTCCGTCATCCAATTCCCAGTTTGATGATCAAAGGATTCCTTTTGTATATATTGTTTTCCAAGTGAATTATTTCCAAAGGGTAATGATGAGCTCTGGTGATCTTCACATTCCTCATTGTAATACTTGCTTTCATGTTCACTTTTCTTTCTTTTTTTGACAGGCTTCAAGTTTTTTCTTGTAGAGCATTCATTTTGGGCCGTATCGTCCCTTCCTTTTAATTTCCCAGCCATAAGTTTGCTCAATTTCCCTTTTGTAGTCTTTTCTGGGTCATTTTCTAACTCTTGATGACTAGGGTGTTCCAAATATGAGCTTGAAGTTCTGTTTCTGGAGGAACTTTTTCTTAGGCTTGACATTTTTGAACTGGTTCTTGGATTGGAGATATCGCCCTCATGAGTTCTACTCTTTGTTACAAGTGTTAGAGGATTGTTAAAGAGGTTTTGCGAATGTTGACCGGCAGTTTTATCAATAACAAGACCATTTGATAGAGCTTCCATAGCTTCTGCGGCCATTTGAGTGCTAATTCCAACATCAAACATGTCCGGTGCATCTGTTTCCATGGTACAAGCCTCCAAATCTTGCCCCACTAGGATTTGATTTTCATCAAACTGGCACATCTGTTCTTTCTCTCTTAACTGTTCTCCATTACGATTGTCATCTTCCCATTCGAAGGTTCCTTCTTTTCCATCTGGGTTCCTGATACTAATTTGTTTAGCCAGACCTTGACAACCCTTTAATCCTGAGGCTGGAGGCTTTTTCTCGCTATCAGCTCTATGCTTTGGTTGAGGTGAAAAGCCCACTTCATGCTGTGACAGGTAAGTATCAATGAAGTCAAGTGCCTTTTCTTCAGATGACTTTTCTGGTTCATCAGCACCAATGTCATTCGATCTTGCAGACACTTGATCACATTTGATCTTGGGAGGAGTTTTTCTTGTATCTGTGCTTGCATCAATTAAATCCAGGAAACTACTATTCATTTGTCTAAAGATGATGTGAGACTTTCTTAGTTAATTAATCTAATTAACACAACTGAGAAAATTTTCCATTACTAACCTGTTCCACATTGTTGATGAGCAAGAGGGACATTATGCTGCAGAGAAGATGAACGAGGAAATCTCTTGAAGAAGCCTATTATATTCCTTTTTACGTTTCTATCTGCCTTGGAATCAGGTGTCATGTTGTCACCTCTGAACTTTTCGACACTAAAATCTAGTTCATCCTCACTGTCAAGGGCAACTTCCTTCTCAAGCTCAGTAATAGGATTGATTCGCACATTCTCAATGCAATCAGCATCTACGATAACTTCCATTTCGTAATCAAGCAGACACTGGGTTTCATCCAAGGAACTATCAAGGGCAAGCGCATCATCTAAGGGTACAGTATCTTGGAACAACGGATGATTCTCTTCTATCACATCTTTGAACCCCCAACCTAATTTTGCAATTACAAAGACACACCAATTTTAGTAAAAACTAAATAATTGAATAACAGCCTCGTTCTGTACCACATTGTTAGAGTAATCAATTTCAAACAAGAAAATGAAATACATCACAAGTGAATAACTTCGAATCACATGGACTAAATCTTCAGCTATGTACATAATCCATATGCTTCACTGCATGCAAAATAGATAAACACGAACCGTTCACGAATTCCATTCCTAAACCCTAAACCCTCAACCATCAATGACATTATACGAATAGTTACCATATGATTCCCAATAAACGATGCTGTAGCAAATTCCAATAATTGCATAATATAAATCCAGCAAAATGCATATGAAAAAGATTACCGGGTTCAGACGGAGATTGAAGGGGAAGGTTATGGGTTTTGATGTGATCCGGCATATGAAAAACTGGATTTTCTGAAGCCATGCTTAACCAATTTACGACGTAAAATAGACCAGCAGTGTAGTACACCACCCGTAATGATCTCCAAACATATATGTGAAGCCGAGATACAACTGCTGAATAGCAGTTAGATTTGAGCAGAATCGTAAAGGGGGGTATAGTAACAGGAAATTTAGAAATTCAGTAGCCAATTTACAAACTCGGGAGGGAGATTGAACGATTCATTGGCGGGATAACCAAAAAGGATACATTATTTTAGTTATACTAAAATGTGACCGGTTTCATTCGCGGGCATTTGGTCTAGTGGTATGATTCTCGCTTAGGGTGCGAGAGGTCCCGAGTTCAATTCTCGGAATGCCCCCTTTTTTTTCTTTGAATCCCTTCCACATCTTTAAATGAAAAAAAGAAATTTCAATGATAAAAAAGGGGCGTTCCGAGAATCGAACTCGGGACCTCTCGCACCCAAAGCGAGAATCATACCACTAGACCAAACGCCCTAATATACTTGAAAGCTCTCAATGTTATTGATATAATAAAATATAACTTGTGATAGGTCAATATAATCTGAAATTTGACCGGGGTGAAGGTGAACTGTTAACAGAACATTAGAGTTTGTAGTCAGTTATTGAAAGAGAATATGGAACGGCGTTATAAAATCAGAAATGCAAGGACATTGATTCTGATATAAATTGCGGGGAACATTTCAAGTTCTGAGATGGATTAACAAAGGTACACTTTTCTTACTTGTTCAATGTTTGATTTAATCTTGTCCATTCCTTGATCACTCCTCATTTTCTCCATATTTAAATCAAAATTGTCTGTGTTACTCAGAACTATCCATTTTCTAATCGGTAATGTTTCCCTAATATGATAGGTTACATCATTGGAACAAGCTATCAACGTTTAATGAACTTATTCAGTCGAATTTTTATAATTCATTATATTTTCATGCTTTCTGTTTGATTTTGTTCACTAGTTTTAACAGAAATGACATGCTGCCGCAGTGGTATGATTGCCAATAAATTAGGCATAGTTGGTTGGAACTTGTTTCCGATACAGCAGCCAGAGACTGAACACTCAAGCGGTAAATAACCTTGGTTCAAATTTCCGATGAATCAAATTCTCTATACTGTATCGAATTTACCACTGAATTGAAGGGGCTAACTACATAGCTTCAAAGGATCGATGACTGCTTGTATTGAAATAGTATTCATTTTTATTGTTCTTTTGTTCGTTCTCTCATACTGTCATGCTAAAATTGACCTGCCAACCACTTACTGTTTAGGTGTATTTCTATCCGCCCTGATTGCATTGTTTTATTGATTTCATGGCATGGAATTGTGAAACTTCGAAGCAATTATTATTTTAGAAAATTCTACGCGCTTCTTGTCAGGAAGATTCAATTAATTTTCTTTGACGATGCAAGTCATTGTTTAGCAGATGCAGTATAATTCAACAGAAATTGTGAGAAGTGAAAAATAAAAGAAATCCGACCTGCCGGATTCAAACCAGCGACCTAAGGATTAGCTGTGGAATGATATCCGACTACAGTCCTCCGCTCTACCAACTGAGCTAAGGTCGGTTGTTGCTACCTGTTCACTAATTATTTATTCATTATGTGTAGGAGTAGTCAAATGACAAAAATAGCCCTAGATTCGATGGAAGCAGACTTAACATTCAAGGTTATTTTCTGACTGAAAAAATAATCCTAAGAATCAGTTCCTCTTTCTGTCTTCTCTATGACAGGGAAAATATGTTGAGATCTGCATTTGGGTGAGCTTTTCCTTGATCCTTTAGCTTTTATGATTACTTTCGACTTTGATTGCCTTTTGCTTTACTCTCTGGTTTTGAGTTTTCTTATTTTTTATGCAATCTGAACAAAAAATGGAATATAACAGTGTTTTGCTTCATCTACCTTTAGTTTGACCTTTGAATCTCTTTAAATATTTCGTTGCCCCAGATTTAATTATAAAATGAAGTGGATTTTATTGTGCTTTTGCTGGCTTTGTGTATCCATGTTGCAATCACTATCACCACTGTTGAAAGCATCACTTTCTGAGATCTTTAATTAGGGTTATAATACCCAATTAAGAACAAAATTCAATTTTGTCAAAATCTTTCCCCTGATTCTGCTTTTTTCTTTCTATTGCTTTTGTCAATTAAGTCCACTGCAATAGCCATTTCTCAGTAAAGATAGTGTCAGAATAGACTACATTTCAGTATTCCTAAATATTTGAATGAATACTGGTCTTTAGAATTAGTTGCATAGCATGAAAGTAAACTCGATTGATTAAGATTGTCAAAGAGATCAATTTTGACGTTGACTTGTTGTTTTATGGTGTGGAATAGCAAACTGGAGGGTAAGGTAGCACTCATCACTGGAGCAGCTAGTGGTATCGGAAAGGCAACTGCAACTAAATTCATCAACAATGGCGCCAAAGTTGTCATAGCCGATATTCAACTCCAACTCGGCCAAGAAACTGCGAAAGAACTCGGCCCAAACGCTATCTTCATCGCCTGTGACGTGACTAAAGAATCCGACATATCCAATGCCGTCGATTTTTCTGTGCATAAATTCAACCGACTCGACATAATGTACAACAATGCAGGCATAGCATGCAAGACTCCTAACAGCGTAGTAGACCTCGACCTTGAAGCATTTGACCGAGTCATGAACATAAATGTGCGTGGGGTCGTGGCGGGGATCAAACACGCGGCTCGTGTGATGATCCCGAAACAAAGTGGCTCAATTTTGTGCACCGCCAGTGTGACAGGGATCTTAGCCGGGGCTGCCCAGCTCACATACTCTGTCTCAAAGGCTGCGGTTATTGGGACTGTTAAGTCTGCCGCGGCCGA
This sequence comes from Euphorbia schlechtendalii, assembly GCA_949673415.1. Classification (NCBI taxonomy): domain Eukaryota; kingdom Viridiplantae; phylum Streptophyta; class Magnoliopsida; order Malpighiales; family Euphorbiaceae; genus Euphorbia; species Euphorbia schlechtendalii. The sequence continues at coordinate 12,492 of CATIWQ010261982.1, read as the reverse complement.
GTTGCGCGAGTTTGGTATCAGAGTCAATTGCATCTCGCCTTTCGCCATTCCAACTCAGTTTGTTATGGAGGAATTGAGTCAAATTTATCCCGGGGTGGATGCTGAAAGGCTTGTGAAGATGTTGCACAGTAATAGTGCACTGAGGGGGGAAATTTGCGAGCCGATTGATGTGGCTAATGCTGCATTGTATTTGGCGTCTGACAATGCCAAGTATGTAAGCGGCCATAATTTGGTCGTCGATGGAGGGTTTACATCATTCAAAAGTCTTGTATTTCCAGCGGCAGATCAGGTTTAGTGCCAATTTTATCATATCCCGTTTTGTCTCGCTTATCGATTCTCGTTATGCAAGTCATCTGGGATTTGAATGTAGCTCCACAATTTAGATTATTGTATGTTGAATTTGATTCTGTTAAAAATGTGGATTGTTGATTATGATTTTGAATTTAACATATACATAGAGAAAGAGATAGTTTTGTTCTGAAAGTAGATCAAGTTACAGGCACATGCCAATTTTTTGTAGATATAATTTGATTACAATAATTTAAATCAATCTGTTCTTGACTCGATTCGCTTCAAGCGTACATTTTGGCAGTTTTTTAGGTACAGGAAAGAGGTTGATGAAGATAGTGCAGGGAACTACTAGAATTGTTCCAAGACGAGCTTGCGCATGAATGCCTCTGGAGCTGCAGCAAAACATAATAAGCAATATGAAAATTTCTGCAATATGATTATGATTCTTGTTGATGGATTTGATGTCATGAAAGACTGAGTACCTAATCCATCGGTGAACAGTCTGAATTGTCCAAGTGCCTGCCTGATGAACATTTCAACTCCGCCTACCACGATCGCGCCAACTTCTTTAGCCTCTTGCAAGAGTCTTGTGTTTCGGGGCGTATAAACAGCGTCAAATACCAATTCGTATCCTTTCAAGGCTTCCTGAAATCTCATGAGCAATTTGAGATACGCAGATCGGTACAAATTCTTAATTTCCAGAGTGTATGCAGATCAGAAATGAAGACAAGTACCTTTGTAACTGGACTTAGGTGCACATCTGGTTCCATGCCCATAGCCGAAGCATTTGCAAGAATCATTCCATTCTCGGGGTGGAATCTATCGAGATTCTCAAACGGTAGAGCTTCACCAGAAACTGCAAGTGCAAGCGCCTTTGCTCTCTCTTTTACCAAAAACAGAAACAAAAATTACAACGAGAAGAAAAAATGATACAAACCCGAAGCAAAGTTCATAGCTTTGTTTACCGTAGTTACGGTTGAAGACAACAACCCGAGCCCCTCTAGTTTTGGCACCAAAAGCAAGCGCCCTTCCAGCTCCTCCAGCTCCAACCAGCACAAATGTTTTCCCTGCTAGAGGTGAAGTATCCGATGCTCCTTCGCACATACCTCGCCTTTCTGCTTTACAAAATGCAGTTCATTATAGTCTTTACTTAAATGCTCTGATCAAAGCATCTGAGGAGTATTTTTAAGGACCTCTTAGTGCATCCTCTATTGCAGTAATCGAGGCCTCGCAATCTGTATTATATCCAACAAGCTTCCCATCTCTAGGTCTCCTTACGATAGTATTCACAGCTCCTATGGACTAACAGATAAACGGAGGCAATGGTATCAATGACTTGTGACCTACAATTATTTAGAAACTTAGCTTGAGAAGAAGAAATGGCCAAACCTTAGCCAGTGGGTGGACTTCGTCACAGCAGCTGACTGCTGCTTCCTTGTGTGGGATTCCGACACTGAAGAAAAAACGGGGGATGTAAGAAGTAGACAAGCATACATTTTATAAGGTAAAATTCTGAAGGCTGTATACCTGAAACCAGCAAAATCGTTGCTGGTGTAAGTTGTGAAGAATTCTTGGATGTCGTCCACTTGCATTGGAACATAAATTCCATTATAGCCGGTGTGTCGAAAGGCGGGATTGTGAAGAATAGGACCCTTACTGTGGCCGACGGGGTTTGAAATCAGACCGAAAACTTTTGTGTCTGCATTTATGTGCTCAAGCTTATAAACTTGCCTAAGACTGAACAGGGTTGGCATCCCCTGAACCGGCTTTTCTGCTAAAGATCCGTACACCAAAAACCCACCAAATTTTGGCCCTAACAGTTGGCTTATTAGCCCTCTGCTGCCTACAGCAAGAGCAATCAATGGCACCTGTACATTGCGGTCTACTTTACTTAAAACTCGTTTTCAGGTGGTGTTTTTCGGTCAAAGTTAGAGTGAAGTTGGTTACCTGACAATGGGCAAGCATTTTGAAAATGGGTGCCAAATCTGTGATGCTATCCACATTAATTACTAGTTTAATCACATCTGCCCCTGTAGACTGCATAAGAGCAATCTGACTCCCGAGTTTCTCAGTTGAAGGTTTCATGCCATTCATATAGCTCGAAACGATTAATTTGGTGTTCGATCGGTTGTGTAGAAATTCAGCCATGTCAACACCAGAAGCTACCTGTTCAAGAGTTCATAAAATCAACAACGTTCCTTTGTGACATTACAAATAGATATGGAATAGATTTCATTTGTCAATTCCTGCTATTGAAGAGATTGCAGTGTAAAAGGAATTTAAGAACTGTTATGTTTTCTTAAAAAACAGAACTAGTATGAATAGCATGTTTAGTTGTGCACCGGACAAGTTTTAGACCTTTTTGTACAGGGCTAGTTTGACGGTTCTTTTTCCAGGCCAAAATCCTTTATTTATTGGTCTCAATTTGGATAAGTAAGAAACAATTAAATAAGTGCAGCTGATTACCTCGTAGTCCATTTCGACAAATTCAATATGTAAATCCATAGCCAGTCTTACTATTTGTAAACAACTGTTTTTATCGTCCCCATTGCTCAAAGACTCTTGCCTGTAAAACGATAAATAATCGCTTTATATTTATTGATGTATGCACATATCCGCTTACCGTAAAATAAAAGTTCAGATATAAAATATCGTTAGAGTTTTTTTAATCTGTTTGAGGCTGTAAAAACCTATATATATTAAAATGGAATTTTCGTGAAATATAATTAGAAAACTTTAAAATGATTCAAAGCTCAGTCAATTGGGAGTTAATATTCTGGAATTCCAGTTTTTGGATTCTAATGGTAGAGGTGTTTCTTTGCCTCGTTGGAGACACGCCCAAGATGTTGTTTGTTCTTCATCCTGTCTCCTCTTTTGTTTTCTTTGTTTTTGTTTTTATTGTTTCCTTCGTTTACCAAAATAATAAATATCATAATATGAAGAAATATATAAGTGTACAACACGTGGGGTAAATAAATAAAATAATGATATTCACTTTTGGAAGATGAATTAATATTGTGTGTAAACAATGCAAATAATAATATTAAAAAAGGGGCAGGTCTTTATATTTCATGTAAATGGAATCCTATTGGGACACGTACCATAACCACAAAGATGGAATGGCTGGCTGAGGCTCAATAAATAGAAAATTAATAAGTGGGACTTGATTTGAAACCTTTTGTTTTATGCATGAATGACATTTATCAATTCATTATTTTAATGAAAAATTATATATATCATGTGGATTTTTTTCGATCACGCATACTCATTTTTTATTATAATAATATAAAAGATGGATATATGTATATATCGATCATCTAATAAAAAATGTGCGGAAGACTCTATCTTTGTTATAAAAATCATTATTTTAATAATTTATAAAACACGAAATAATTCGGGGAAAAAAATCTTTAGAACACTATCCTGTTATAATTTTTTCCAATAAATTGGAGATGTGATGTTGCAACTTCTAAGTAAATTTAGTACTATAATTGAAGGGTTAGTTGAGTATTTAATAATGGGTGGCCGGTACTCTCTCTTCCATTAATTCCTCACCCCAGACATAAACCATCATCATAACACATTTCGCAATCTCTTCTCTTAACTTGCTAATTTCATTTCATTTCAAATATTTTGGAATTTAATTTATTTGTTAGCTGGCTTTTATAAATTTTGCACTTAAAATAAATTATACATACTTCGTAAACAGATATTGAAAGGTGAGTACTTGAATACTCTACCCTTCAAAAGTACTCGTGTATAACATATTTTAGAGATAGTTATTAAAAATATTATATAAATCCATCGTTACTAATCAAATTCATAAATCAGTTGATAATAAAAAGATACGTGAAATTCTAAACTTGTACTCCTTTATTTTTTTTAGTAATCCATTTAACTAATGTATGAAAACTCAAAATAGTAATTTATTTACATGATTTTTTCCATTTTTCTTCCATGTATACACTTATCCCTTCTTATATTATTTTCAAGATAGAGTTAAAATTGAATGCATTAATTTGAATTAAATGTAAGGGTAAATTAATCATTCCATACCCTTATTGTATGATTTGTTAATAAGTGTAAAATAAAGGACTAATATTATAAAAAATGAAGAGGGTACTAGAGAATTCATCTCAAAATTTTCATCACTTTAGCTATGCAGAGTACAAAAGCAGCAGCAACAACAACGAACAACACCCATATCATTAGTTTTTAAATAGAAAGGATATATAATTGTCATTCTTTTTTTAAATGCAGTATTTGTGGGGAAACACTTACTACCGGAACAAACGTAGATTATGTGAAAAGGCTACGGATTTGTTAATAAAAAAAGAAGTGAAGTAACAGGAGAAGAGAAAGAAGAGGAAAGAAAACGGAACCTGATAGAAAGAATGGAGGGCAAAGTCCGGAGCTTAATGAGTTGGTGAATTTGGGAAAATGACATGAAAATGGAATCAATGGGGAGCTCAACAATATCAGCTCCTTCAAGTCTGGCTTTTTCCATTGAACTCAGCATTTCCTCCGTAGAATTGCATTGTAATGGAGTGCACACCAGCAATTTCTTTTGTTTTGCCATCTCTGCTCATACCTCTTTACCTACGGACAACATTTTATTCCTTTATTTATATAATATGAGACTGTTAGCTTCAGCTTGAGCTTTTTGGTATAACAAACTCCTTCATGCTTTTCTATAGCTTTGTTTTTTAATTATTGCTTTTATTTTAATTTCCACAAAAATGTTATGTTCACATCAGTTATTTTATCCAATTGGAAAGTCATGTGACAAGAATTCCAAAGTCGAGTTGTGTTTATTTACAAGAGAAGTAAGTACGTGGGTGGTTAAGGGACCTGGCTTTTAACTTAGAATTTGCATTTTATTTTATTACCACTTTATCATTCCAAATTATTGCTTGCTTTGGAGTTCACGTTATTTAATTACAACAAATACTCCATTGAATGAGAGATTAGCTTACACGTCATGGTTTAATAATCCAGAGGTCCGGCAAATGCTTTCCACCTCTCATTTTTGCTTTTTGATATGGTTCTTAATATTTGTCATTCTAAAATATCCATCAAAATCAATAAGACATTTAATGCACTGTTAAAATGACTAATATATCCCTTTTACTTTGTGATAAAATTATCCCTCTTCTTAATAACCATCTTATAAATTAGGAAAATCTTGTTAAAAATGCATTGATATTTTAAAATGACAAGCATTAGGAACCAAAGTAAAATGTCTAAAATGATAAATATTAGGAACCGGATGGAGTATCAAATTACATCTATTTTAAATATAAATAGTGATCAACAATAACAAACAATCAACAACAACAGCAAAGCAAGATCAAATGGCACTTAAATATCCAAATGTTTGCACTTCTAGTATTTTTCCAAAATCATATCAATTTCATTAAATAAATATACATTACTAGTTCAATTAGTAAAACTATTTTGCATCAAGAATTTATAAAACAAAAAAAATTGTTTTAAGGTCAACTTTAGCAAAAATAGAAAAGGCTTGAAAATGCTCAACGTAAATGAGTCTAGAAAAAATAATGGGATCTAAAGTGCTCAAGATTGAAGAAAAAGTATGCATATAAAAGTTGATCATTGTCTTGTTAAACTTCATGGCAAAATTATTACAAATTGATTTTGACTGACACATCAGCATAAATCGTTCACAAATTATCGAATCAGTTTACATTATTAAGATTTTGAATGTGGTCAAATTGATGCTCAAACTCAGTTGTGGACCTAAATAATTTTACGAGCCAGCTTTAAGAGCCAAATTACTCTTAAATTTTTTTCTTTCAAAATCATTCTATTATTAAATAATTTTTCATTTTTTTTACAAACATAAATAGCGATGCATTATTTATAGGGTATTTATAATTCTTTGGAAAGGGACCAACACATGTGATGATGTGATCAGCATGGCCCATTTGGAAAGCCAATAAGTAATGACATCTCATTCACGGGCTACCAAAAACTGCTTTATCTGGTCCATTTACTCTACATAGACAAGCAATTCAGTTGCAAAATTGATATTCATATGCACTAATCTAGTAATGGTTACAGGAACCATTAATTGTTAATTTCTAAACAAAATGTCGAAGTTTTTGCTTTTGCTAAAAGTGGGAAATAATTGATTCACCCATTACCGGATCAATCAAGTTGAATGATGTGATCTAATTGGTTAAAAATACTTCATTGAAAAAATACATCATTTTACCAATATGAAAATGGAGAATGTGGCAATTCAAATATCTTCTTATAAAATTTTATTACTCGCTTATACCATATATTGTTGCACACAAAATTGTTGTGATTTGTTATATATGATTTATACCACATGGTATAATCAATATAGATCTAGCTTTAAAGATAAAATTACGTCAAAATATATTCTAAAAACTCGTGTTGAAAAAATTAAAAAATTAATAATTTATAAGATATAGATGAAAAATTCTAATTAAATAAAGTTTTAAGAGGAGGGAGTTCTAGAAAATTGAAACTACTAGTATTGCATTATTGAAGGGATAAGTGTCACATATACTAGTTTTTTACTAATACATTATATATGGTATAAAAATGGTATAATGTATTTTATAGTCTTTTTTTCCATTAGGTTCACTACAAAATTGAATTTTCCATAAAAATCATGGCATAAAGACGTTAAACTAAATATGAAATCTCTTATACATGGTATAATAGTGATATAATGTATTTATATAGTATATTCCCCTTTTATGTTTACAACAAACTCAATTTTCAGTAAAAAAATTATCATATTCTTATACATGATATAATAGTGGTAAAATATCCATTTTTAATGTCTTTTCATGAAGGTCTTATACATGGTATAATGTATTTGTTAGACCTAGTAGGGATGATAAATAAGTTAGCGAGAGATGAATGACCCTTTTTGAGCTTTCACAGTTTATAGAGGCTTTGCGAAAATGTGCCTCTGAAGCAGTCTCTGAGTAAAAACAAAGTTTTAGCTTTTCTCAAATGCTGCCTCTGATGTAGTTCCTTTACTTTATGTGATGATAAATGCGTGGATTTTATATGCAATAATAATTAAGTAAAGAGTTAGAAATGTGCAAACACAAGTTTTTATCCTAATTTAGCATCTGCCTAATTCAATCCCTGAAATCCTTATCCAAGCTTTAATCCACTATTGATTCCTCTTAGGGTGAAGAAACGAACCACTACAATATTCAATACTGATTGAAGTACCGTCCAACAATCTTAGCTTCTGAGCTTTACCAATACAGAAGCACCCTCATCATTGTATCTAGGCTCTGAGCTATATTAATACAAAGAGTATCATCTTCTTCTAGTATCCAAGCTACCTCACACCAACTTAGAAACTAAGCTAGCGTATAAAGTTTTGAGAATTAAAATTTTGAGCTTCTGAACGTTGTTTCAGTAAGACTCAAAACAAACAAATTTTGAATGTGTGTTTACTATCAATTAAAAGTAAAGTTTGAGAGTATTTTATGATAGCTTGATTTCTCTCGAGATTGAATAAAACTTCACCAAGTTCTTCTGCTCAAACTTATCTTTTATTTATAGGTTTCAATGTATTCCCGTTGTACTTGGACTGTAGTAGAGAATAAGATCGTTGTTTCACAAATTCAAGCTGTTATCTCCAAGGATCAATTCGATTTTTATTCGTTGATTTGTCCATTTTGACTTAGCAGCTTGATTCGATGGTAAGGGATAGTTTGTTGAGAAATCGAATAACAGATTAATTGGTCCCCACAAAATATAATTATCCACTAAAGGGGAGAATGAGTGTTTATTCCATGTATGTCAACATCGTTGCGTCCTATTCCCAATTATAATGCCTTTTTGGCACGATGACAATAATTGTAGCTTACGGAGAAATTGATTCACGTGATGAGTTGATTTTACTATTTTGACCTTATGATTCCTATGAAGGTTGACATACTCAGATGAATAATTCTTAAATGGTTGCATTTCAGAGCGAAGGATCCCCTAAAGACTTTGATGCTTTTGAGTGTTGTTCTCTTATCGCATATCTTCTAACTTATACGTTACCTCTAGATTATTTTGCTTCTGAGAGGTTTCATTCTTCTAAGTGATAGTTTATCAAGTGAGACTTCTTTGACTTAGAAATAACAAAATTTTACTTAGTTTTGTATCCAATAGTATTATGTATTTATAGTCCTTTTCCCCTTTATGTTTAAAATATAACTAAATTTCCTATAAAAATCATGTAATGAAGATCTTAGAACCTAGTATGAAAGCTCTTATACATGGTATAATAGTGTTATAATGTATTTATATAGTATAATCTCCCTTTATGTTTCCAGCAAAACTCACTTTCTAGTAAAAAACCCGTGACACAAAGGCCTTATACCTTGTATAAGGGTGGTATCACATGTTCGATGAAATGCTTGACTTGAAACAAAGGCATTGTACCCCGTATAAGAGTGGTATAATACTTATGTTTCAAGTCAATTGTTTCATCGAACATGTTGCACGTGTAAATAAACAACAAAAAAATCACTACAATAATCATCTAATCTATATCCCCATAAAGAAAATCTACTACCGACTTATTCAAATTAATTATTAGACTTTCGAAGATCCGCTACAATGATCCTCATCTATATCACTAGTTCATGGTTGTGGCAAATTCCTCTCCCACTAGCTCACTACTTCTCAACTCGAATTCCAAGGCAAGTCTGTCTTAAAGCTAGGCGTCGGCACCACCGATCTTCCGGGATTGATTGTCACCGTTCTCGATGCAAACCAACTTATTCTCACCGACATAGCACCGCTACTCTCCGGTTCGCTAAAAAAACTATTGAGTCAAACAAGTTAGGAAACCGAGTGGAGATGAGAGAACTAGTGTGGGGCTCGGACAAGTTAACGAGTTAGCTACTCGCATCAGGAGAGTCTGATGTTGTATTGATGAGCGATGTATTTTACGACACAGAGCAGATGGCTTTGCTGGGAAAAACATTGAAGAAAGTGTGCAAAAAAAAGAGTAAAGTATTGCGAAGTGAGAGCTTGGACAAATGACTGCCTAAACGAGTTGGTGAGTGGAGATTTTGATGTGGTTGTGATGGTTGGTGGAATCGTTGACGAAAAGAGAAAGGAAGAAAGAAACAAAGTACAAAATAAATTAGAAAAAGAAGAAAACATAAAAAAGAAAAATGGTATGTGGACCGTCTTAAATTAATTTTCAGTTTATACATAATTAAAAGGGGTTTTCATGAAAATACAGGAAAAAGTCAAAATAATTTTATGTCATACCATGGTGTAATTTTATAAATCTTACATTTTAAGTTTTGATTTTTCAAAAAACGTGAATTTAAGTTTTGATTTTTTAAAATATGTGAATATAAAAATAACCACCAATTTCGGGTATAATAATTATTATACCAGGTATAACAATTATTATACCTGGTATAACAGACATTATACCCGGTATAACAGTCATTGTACTGGGTACAATGTTTATTACATTGTTGAAATATAAAATTTGAAATCAGATCTTAAAAATCTCATTATCTTCAATGATTTGTATATTTCTCTGAAATTCTTTGTTATGTTGACTATTATACTGGGTATAATAGTCATTATACCTGGTATAATGACTATAAATCTATTCAAATGCAATATCTGAAGCTGATCTTAATCTTTTTTTATTGTTCAATTTTTTTTTATGAAATTAGTTTGCATTATACCAGGTATAATTGCATGATCTGAAAATAGCATTATAATGTGAAATATGACAATCGATGTATATAATGATCATATACTATTCAAATGCGAAACTTGAAACTTAATCTTAATACTTTCTTTATCTCCAATTATGTGTATACGTTTTTATATTACTCATTGAACTGGTTATAATGGTTATTATGCCTGGTATAATAGCTATTATACCTGGTATAATAGTCATTATACCAGGTATAATAGCTATATGCTATAATCCATCACCAAAATAGAAGAAATTGAGATCTAAAAGAAAAGAAGAAAACAAAGAACAAATTCAGAAAAAAACCAGAGTGAAACAGCTTCAATCCACAAAATAGAACTGAAATTTGCAGAAAAAACTAGATCACGATCTATGAAAACGAATAACAACAGAATCATGAACATCATATTTGAGAAACTTGAAATCATGAGTTCAAACTCCATAAAATGTACCAAAATAACAATCTTCTTCATTGAAAAATGAAAAAACCTCAGCAAACACAAAAACACTGAAAAAAGAGATCTAAACACAACTAAAAATGCCAGAAAAGAGAAACGGGTCTAAAACACAAAATACAATATGGAAAAAAGAATAAAAATGAAAAAAAAAACTCAATCACGATCCAAAATAGAAAACTAAATAGCAAATCCAAATCTGAAACTCAAATCGTAATTCAAATAAAAAAACTCAATCATGATCTAAATCGGAAAACTCAAATCATAATCCAAAATCCTGACAAATATAAGAAATAAAATGAAAAAAGAATCAGAAAATAACAAATAAAATACTCACGCAATAAGAATAAACTCGACGATATCAAAATCTGATGAAAAATCGCGATCGAAGTGACGAAGCATAATCAGATGAAAACGCCACAAAAATAGTGATTCGATAAATATCGTGATTCGAAGAGATAGAGAGCATAAAGAAGAAGAAGAATAGAATAAAAACGAAGAAGAAGCAGAGACAATGAAGAAGAAGAAGAGGCACAGAGAAGAAGAAAAAACGTTGTTAATGAAGAATGTGAATAGCCAGTAAAAGAAAAAATCAAAACTTAATTAATGAGTAAAACAAAAATATTATTTCACCTCGTACTCAGCCAATGACATCTTGCCCTGTTTCAAATTCAAAAATTACCTTCTTTTGTTATCAATATACACATCTGGTATGTAGTTTTCTCAGAATTCTCGAACAAAATCATCCCGGGTCAAAACAGGAGGCTGCACTTTACTTCTCGGAACCGTCTCCCACTAATCATAAGCATCGATTTGAAGCAAGAACACTGCATAATAGAACTTCTCTTCTGAAGTACAATGCATCATGTTAAAAATTCATTCCAACCTTTTTAACCATCTTTCTACAATAGTTGGATCTGTAGTTCCACTAAACTCTTCTGCACCATTTTTCTTCAATTTATCAAATCTACGTTCCCTTTGAGCATATGGTGGAGGTTCTTGTACCATTGAAATCTCATGACGTACATTCGATGCATGCAAATGCACAGGTGATCCTATAGGTTGCGTTCTGGCTAGTTCCTCTCTCCTAGAGTTAACATTTTCATCAGCACTATATAGAGGTGATAAAATGTTAAATATTAACATACGCTAACTTTCTATATGTATGCATATGATGACCCTATGATCATATCCCCGCTCTGATACCAACTGAAACACCCCTTACTGTAAGAACAGAATACTAATCGTAGTGATAATTTTTTTTAACTTATATTAACAAAAGTTATCATACACATATTTATTTCATGCTAATACTTGTGATCGTTCATCTATATAACAATAAAACATATCATTATACAGTTCCCTTTGCTACTTAATTTTAACGTAATTCAAAACATATATACTAAGTCTCACATCCCAACATTTATCAATTCTATATGCTTATACTGGCGAGGAAAGAGAGTTTGAAATGGAACACAGCCAGCCAACCTTTCATCCATGATGTCTACAGGTAGTGAGCTTCTAGTACAAACTTTATCTACAGCTTCAAAACACTGAAAAACATATAGTGATTTTAATGAGTCGCAAGCTCAGTGAATATAAACACTCAATGAATTGACAATTGCACAAATTCATACAGTTACATATTACATATTCAATGGATATTCAGACTTGTATACTAATGAATGAGTCATTTATCATTTGTTGTGACATTACCAGCCAAACTATTACCCCCGGATACATGTAACATATAACAGATAACAAATGATTCACTGGTCAGCCTTGAAACAGAACATGACTTTTCAGTTCATGTAAAACAGAACATGACCTTTCGGTTCATGTGAAACAGAACATGACCTTTCGGTTCATGTAAAACAGAACATGTATTGCAATATTTTGGAAGGTATGTCACAACTTTTCCCTTTTCATTTCCTTCGGTCATTTTTCATGTACATATATCAATTTCATCAAGTATGGAAACTCATTTCATTTCATCGAAAC
>CATIWQ010261932.1:0-14722 GCA_949673415.1 Euphorbia schlechtendalii | reverse complement strand
CCAAAATCTAGGTTATCAGCCCAATCCACCTTAGTGAAGAGGGTGCCTTCTTCTAGGGTTAACTTTTTAGTTTTTCCCTCAACGTTCACAATAATTTTCAGAGATGTGGTGGCACGAAGCTTGAAGATTTTTTGGGTAGTTTCCATTTGAGAGAGATTGAAAGGGTTTGAAGGAGAAGAGAAAATTAGGGTTCAATTACTTTTGGGATTCAAAAATCATAGAATGCAAGTGAAGCTTCTCTCTTCAATTGTTCAACTTATATAGTCAACTGTGAGCGGGCGACACGGAGTGGTGGACCGAGAACGTGCGGAGATGAGAGGCGCAGTCCATCAGGAAGTTTAAAAAGAAAGAAAAGCACTGGGTCCGGGGACCCGGGAAAAGAGGTTGAAAGAGAGAGCGAAAACATTTTTAGATTAGTTCAAACCGAATTCGCTTTCTCTTAGTGTGGAGTCACCACCTGGATTAGCTCTTTCCAGGAATTAGATTCTTGTGAGGCTTAACGTCTGGGGGATGACCCACTAAGACATAGAGATTCGGGCTCGGGATAAGTTGCTTATTTCTCATTGGATCACATTATATTACATCTATAGAAAACCGTATTCTCTTAATTGTGCATATTTGCACTTAGGTCATTTTTTGAGTTTAAATGAATGATTCACGTATAGAAAAAGCAGTAAACCCATCCACAAAACAGTAAGTGAATGCGGAAATAAAGGCGGAAAAGTAAAGGTTTCAAAAATTACAAAAATCAGGGGATGCAACCGCCCGCTAACCTATTAATTACATTTTCTAATAAATATGTAATTGCCATACCCAAAGGAAAATTAAAATCCTAAACATACATCTAACCTGCATCCACAAAGGTTAGCACAGGGGATATCACATATGTTCGATTTGATTTTAGCGAGGCCTGTGTGACCTAATTAAAACATCGAAGATTTTAAATTGTTAATTTAGATAAAAATTGGTTCATTTTTTTTACACGTATGTTGGTCAATTTTATTAGTGAAATTGACCGCATGGCAAAAATGCAAGGCCTATTATCCGGGAATACTTTTTATTCCCTTCATGGAGGTATTCTAATACATATCTTTGCTAAATAAATAAAATAGAAAATTGAGATGAAGAGAATTATTACAACATTTACAATAATAAGTAAATAAAATAATTCCTAGGTCCACAAATGAAAATCAGAAAGAGATGAAGCAGGCGATGAGCGTGGAATTCGCAATTCTAGGAACTCAGAGGCTTACCCTTTCAGCATGAGTCCACTTTAACGTATCTGTTTAATCCCCGAGAGCGTTCCTCATTCATTTTGGTTTAATTGAAGTTTAATTGGAAAATAAGTGTTTATTTATCCAAAAGATAATCAGACTCGGCTTCTAAATTTATTTTAGACCCGAGAATATCTAAGGATATTTAAAGAAAAGGTAGATGAAAAAAATATTTGAAAACAATTAAAATTTGGAATCCAAATGTTTTTTGGATCTGAATATCTTTGAAGAAAATATTTATCCGAAAGACAATCAAACTCGGGTTCTAAATTTGTTTTAGACCCGAGAATATCCGAGGATTTTTAAGATATGTAGGAAGAAGAATGATTTGAAAATAATTAAGAGTTGGGATCCAAATGTGTTTTGGATCCAAACAATTCAAGAGAAATTGAAAGAAAATATTTTTGGTGTTTTTCTCGTTGTCTTTTTCCCTGAAAATCTAATTTTTTTGTCAAAAATTTCGAGCCGCCTTCAATCCAAAAATGTCCCGAATTTATACAAATTCGGGACAGGATTAAACCGGGCTCGCCAAAGAGTTCAGCGAGCTCACCTAACTCTTCGGCAAGCTCCCCCCTTGCTGAACTCCTCAGCAAGGAGGGGTGGCCCTTGCTGAGGAATTCAGCGAGAGTGTGGCCCTCGCTGAATTCCTCAACGAGGAGGCCCAAAGAATTCCCATTTGGGAATTCTTTTGGCCACTTCTTTTTATTTATATTTTTTTAAATTAATTTAATTTAAAATATTATATATATATATATATATATATATATATATATATTTATATATTTATTTATATATATACAAGTTATATATACCTATATTTCCAAATGACCTAATTAAATTATTTTTGAGGCTAAAAAATATTATAAGCCTTTAAATATTTATTTAGGGACCCAAACATTATTTTTAACGAGGAGAACCCCCATTTTAAGATCGTTGAACGGTCGAAAATTATGTGATTCAAGGATAAATATCACGAAAAGCCATCATCATTTAACGTGCAAGCTGGAACAAAATCCCATGCTCACAGTAGCAGCATCTCTTAGGGGTACATGGTGCTTCCACAATGCTTGATGAAAAATGAACGCTTAGATGGGTAAGAGATTAACTGTCACAGTAAAATGGTGAGTTTAGATGAAGACGGTGGCAAGAGATTAACTGTCTTAGTAAAATGGTGAGTTTAGATGAAGATGGCTCCACTTCTAACCTAAGTCTTTTTTAAAATGTAGAGCTTGAAATTTAACCACGAAACAGTTTCTCACGCCATTACTTTAAAATATGGACGATGTTATCCACTTGTCTTCTCAAGGCTTAATCTCCAACACTTAGCCAAAATTTTGAGAATTTCATTTCCCTTCTTCTTCTTCAACGCGGATTTGCCATTCTAATTAATTGCCTTAGCATATAGAATTGCTCCTTTGACATTAATTTGGTGAAGATATCAACAAGTTGCTCCTCTATAGTAACATACTCTAGCTTGACATCTCCTCGTAGCACATGATCCCTAATGAAGTGATGTCTGATATTGACATGCTTAATCCTACCATGTTGAACTAGATTTTTGGATACGTCAATTGCGATATTGTTATCACACATAACTTCGAGACAATGTCTCTATACCATAATCTTTCTGTTGCTACTTAATCCATAGTAGTTGTGTTACACAACTTCCTACTGCTATGTACTTAGCTTCAGCTATACTGAGCGCAACAGAAGTTTACTTCTCAGTGTATCATGAGACAAGGAACTCTCCAAGGAAATGACATAATCTTGTTGTACTTTTCCTGTCAAGCTTATCACTACCATAATCAACATCTGTGAATCCCCTAGGAATGAAATCTGAGCTACTGGGATACCACAGACCTGCTTTAATCAAGCCTTGCAAGTACCTGAGAATTCTCTTAATAGTGGTTAAATGAGATTCTCTAGGGTCAGTTGATATTGAGTGTAGTAGCATATATCATACTGAATGTTTGGAATACTAGCGGTGAGATAAAGAAGAGAGCCAATTATTCCTCTGTAAAATTTGATGTCTACAGGTTTTCCAACTTCATCTTTACTCAGGATAGTATTACTGGCCATAGAAGTAGACATTGACTTGAATGTTCCACATCAAATTTCTTCAGGACTTCATTGCCATACTTAGCTTGACTGATGAAAATTTCATATTCAATCTACTTGATTTGAAGACAAAGAAAGAAATTGAGCTCTCCCATCATAGACATTTCAAATTCGCTCTTCATCTGCTTGTTGAACTCCTTGCATAGCTTCTCATTAGTTGCTCCAAAGATAATATATCCACATATATCTAGATGAGCAACACATCTTCTTTTCTTTGCCTGATAAACAAGGTTGTTTTTACCTTCCCTCTTTCATAGCCTTTTCTAATCAAGAAATTTGTCATCCTCTCATATCAAGCTCTAAGAGCATGCTTCAATCCGTAGAGAGCCTTCTTTAGTTTGAAGACATGCTCAGGATTCTTCGGATCTTCAACGCTTGGAGCCTGGTGAACATAGACTTCTTCTTGAATGAATCCATTCAGGAATGCACTCTTGACATCCATTTGAAACAATTTGAAGTTCATATGAGATGCAAAAGCACACAGGATTTAAATAACTTCAAGATGGGCTACAAGAGCATAAATCTCATCATAATCGATGCCTTCCTACTGATTGTAGCCTTGAGCGACAAGCTTGGCTTTGTTCCTGACAACAGAGCCATCTTCATGTAGCTTGTTCTTATACTTAATTTTATTCTGATGATAGATTTCCCTTTCGATTTTGAAACTAGATCCCAGACATCATTGCGTTTGAACTGATCCAGCTCCTCTTGCATTGAGATCATCCAATAATCATCTCCTTATACATCTTCAAACTTCTTGGGTTCGATTAATAAAATGAAGGCTAGATGACTCATCATCCTGCGGAATTGACCTCGCGTCATCACTAGATTATGAACATTTTCAACTATGCTATCTATCGAATGGTTGTGATGAACTCTAATTTCTCTTGGAATACTTAGATCAACTACTGGAGGATTGATAATGGGATGTTGAGGTGGAGGTTGATCTTCGCCATTGTTGAAGTTGATAGAAAGATCCTCATCATCTTTGACTTCCTCAGCAAGGGGGTCTTGTGCTGAGTTGGGTAGCACAGAGAGTGGCATGCTAAGTTGATTCGCTTGTTGGGGTACTCCTTCTTCTTCATCAGATGGATGTCTATCTGCATGGTTAGTTTCATCAAAATCCACATGCATAGACTCCTCTAACAAGCTAGTTCTTTTGACATATATTCTATATGCCCTATTGTTAGTTGAGGATCCCAAAAAGATACCTTCATCAGACTTAGGATCAAACTTTCCTAGCTGTTCTTTGGTGTTAAAAATAAAGCACCTACAGCCAAATGATTTGAGATGACCAATCTTAGGCTTGCGCCATCGCCAAAGTTCATAGGGTTTTTTCTCTAGAATTGGGCGAATTAAAACCCAATTCAAGATATAACATGTTGTGTTAACTGCTTCTCCCCAAAAGTACTTTTGTAGACTGTTATCACCCAGCATGGATCGAACCATTTCAACTATGATACTATTCTTCCTTTCTACAACCCCATTTTGTTGAGGAGTATAAGGAGAAGAGAAGTTGTGGTCAATACCATGTGCTGAACATAATTCTTCGAAATTGAAGTTCTCAAATTCTCGTCCATGATCACTTCGAATTCTAATGATTTTAGTTCCTATTTCATTCATTACCCGGATACTGAGCTTGACAAAAGATTCATATGTTTTGTCTTTGGTGCTCAGTAAGACTACCTAAGTGAATCTTGTGAAGTCATCCACAACCACCAACGAAAATATCTTACCACCCATGCTCATTGGCTGAACTACGCCGAAAAGATCCAAGTGGAGGAGCTCCAATGGTCGCTTAGTTACTATGTGATTAATTGACTTAAAAGTATTCTTAACTTGCTTACCTAGTTGACAAGCTTAGCGGAGTTTATCCTTTTCAAAGCTGATGCTAGGTAACCCCACAACTACTTGCTTTTTGGCCAATTTGGATAGAATGTGTATATTTATATGACCCAACCTTTTGTGCCAAAGCCATGAATTATCCTCCTTAGATATAAAACACACGTTAGTGGAGCCAGGGGATAAATGAATTATGTATACATTATTAATTCGAGGAGCAAAGAGAATAGTAGAATCAATCTTATAGTCAATTACTAAACATCCTACTGAGTCGAATGTAACCTTTCTACCTTTATCACAAAGCTAGGCTACACTAAGCAAGTTGAACTTCATACTTTTGACTAGAGAAACCTCTTCGATTGAAGGATAGACACCGAAAGTGCCACAGCCACAATCTTGCCTTTCTGGTTATCTCCAAAATTGACACTTCCATTTATTTTGTGCTCCAATGAGATGAACTGTCTTTCATCTCCCGTTATATGCCTTTAGCATCCACTATCTAGATACCACATTCGAGAGTTATCAGCGGATCTAAGGCTTACCTGTAAACAATTATGTTTTCTTAGGTACCCATACCTTTGAGTTAAGTCCTCCCTTGTTAGCAGTACTTAAGTTTAACCAGTCGTACTCATCAAAATAACCATTTTTATACCTATATATTACTATGGCATGTCCAGCGTTTTCTTAAAAACCACACACTGTTTTTACTTTGGGCTGGCTCGCTTTCTTCTTTTTAGAGGAATTCTTCCTCTTAGAATTGCGAATTTGGTTACTCGGAAGTTGACTGTTGGCTGGGGGAGGATCCTGCTTCTTCTTCAAAACTATTACCTTAGTAGTTAACTCATCTAATTACTTAGTAAGCTTGCTGTTTGAACAGTCTTGTTATTCAATTTTTTCTTGAAGAAAGCGGTTATCAAGAGATAAAGAAGCGACAATGTCTTCCAAATCTTCACATCTCCTCAATAACTCTTTGATGTTTTTCATAGACTTGTTAGTCAACTTCATAACATCAAAAAGTTCCTAGGTGAATTCTTCCATAGATAGGGGAATTTCAGAATGTACTTCAGCTTGAGGAGCTTTTTTAATATTACGCTCACTTAAGAGTCATCAGCGGATGGATCTCTACCAGAGGTAGATGCAGAGCCTTCACCCGTTTGATTCTCGATGGACATGACACAGAGGTTTGTTGAATCAATTGATTCCTCATCGAATGATGAGGATTCTTTTGAGTCGCTCTAGGTAGCAGCAAGGGTTTCATTCTTCTTGTTGAACCTCTTCTTGAATCTATCCTTCTTCGCCTTTGGACAACTGGATTGGATATGGCCGTTCTCTACACTACCAAAGTATTTGATATCTTTGTTGTTCTCTTTCTTGGGTCCTTCCTCAACTCTACACTGGTGTTGAGTTAACTTGATTTTAGCAGGAAACTTCTTCTTGTTGAACTTCCTGTCCTTCTTCATGAAGCATTTGAAACGCCTAGTCAGAAGCATCATTTTCTCTTGAGAGTCGCAGCTGGTGGACTCCTTCGATGAATCAGCTTTCAGGACAATGGATTCACCCTCTCTATCCTTGCCACTACTCCTCTTGGAGTCATCAGAATACTTTCTCAAAGACATCTCATGAGTTAGCAAGGTGCCTATCAATCATCATAGCTTTAGGTTATTAGATCATGAGCTTCCTCAATAGTGCTCTTCTTGGAGTCGCACTCTAAGGTAAGAATGGATAGAATCTTATTGACGAGCTCCTCTTCAATGAACACCTTTTCCAATCTCTTCAGTTCATTAACAATGTTAATGAACCTAGTATTATATTCTGCATACCCTCGCAAATGCTATTTGAGAACATCTCATACTCCCTCAGCATGAGGTTGATCTTTGACTCCTTAAATTTATCTGTCCCTTTATAGGTAATCTCCAGCTTTTTCCAGATCTCTTATATTGTCTCGCATCCTAATACCCCGTTAAACTCTGTAAGATCAAGCGCACAATGTACGTAGTTAATCATTGTGGCATTCTCTTTGAGAAGCCTTAGGTCAGCATCGTCATAATCTTCAAGATCTACTGGGACATAAATTCCATTCCTCATAACCATGGGAACTCCGGGGCCAAGCTCGATCGTGAGCCAAGCCTACATGCTTTGAGATTGAATAAAATTTTTCATGCGGTTTTTCTTGAATGTGTAATGACTACCATTAAAGAGAGGTAGTCTGATCACCGACATTCCCTCTTTGAGGAGAATTGCCTGACCGGAGCAAAAGCTGAAGTTGTTGTAAGCCAAATCTGGATCGAAACTCAACGACAGTTAGTTGATAAGTTTAGCACTTGCTCTAATACCACTTATTGGTCCTTATATGGCTTATAAATGACAGCAAAGGGGGTGAATGTGATTCTTGTTTACTTTTATTTTTAAAATAATTTTGAACCAGGTTAAGTTTTAAATGCGTGCTGAGTACTTTAAAACTTACAAACTGTTCAGTTGTGCCTGTGCTGGATAGTTTATCTTCAATTTCTTACTGAGTTCCTACTCAGCATGAATTGGTTTTTCAAGCAAAAATGATTACAATAGAAAGAATCTTAGATGATAAAGACTATATAGAGAAAGTAAGAACGTCAGCACCTGGTTTTATCCTGGTTCGGCCCCGAGCCTACTTCCAGTCCCCAGATACCCTCTCCAAGCTTAAATCCACTAGTTGATCTTTTCTTAATTAGGCGGAGAAGCCTTTATAGCAGGTAGAGCAATTTTACAGAGAGTACCTTTGTTTCTAATCTACCACTCAATACAATTTGGGTACCCTTCCCAAACTATCACTCAAAGATGAATAAGAATTACGAACTTGATTCAACTTATAAACTGTTGAATCCTTACAATGTTAATCTACTGAGTGATTCTCTCAATTACAAATAGATGTGAAAATGGATTGTTTGCTAATTTCTTGAAATGGAATTTCTTAGAAGCTAGAAGGATTTTTGCAGCCATTTAGCTCTTAAGAAATTCAAGGTGATTCACCAAGTTTTAACATCTGTTACCATCTTCTATTTATACTTGAAGCTTTTGTGAAGCAGCCATTGCAAACTTTTTGGGCTCACTATTCTTCAATTTTTGTACTCTTCATGTCTTTCAAATCTTCCCGTTGGAGACAGATTCTAGGATGTTTATAGATGAAAAGATGAACGTTGAGGCGTGATATAATTCCATTGGCAAAATCTCATTTATCTTCAAGCAATTCGGTTTGAGAGAGGGGCTCGAGAATGCAATTTGGACTCTTAAGATTGGTTGACATTGCTAACATTGGCAGAGTCGTGAAGAGATATTGAGAAATGGTGTATGATAGAGAATTCCTTTTGACTTGGACTTTTGTGAAGGATTCTCGACATTCCGTACTGATACCTTTTGTCTTGTGAGGACCACATGAAATCTTCTTTATTTTCAGCACTTTTTAACCTGAAAAAGCATCTAAAGAATATTCTATCTCTATCAAAATACGTTAAATGCATGTGTGTCATTAAATTCTCAATGTGTCAAATGAAACTGCTATGAATTAATAAAAGCCGGATTTAGCACATGCTGAGTAGATATTTACTTAAACTACGTAGTACTCAGCATGGCTTAGCTTTTCCTACTCTAAGTCATAGCCTAATTAATGACTCGGCAAAACTGAGTTGTTCTTTTTTTAAACAAAACTCAAGTCATCTTCATTAACTAAGAGTCTACTTAGTACTCAATTAAATTCACTAGCCTATTCAGTTTGTTATTTCCAAAATGTTTGAGTACTATGAAGTACTATTAACTTGGTATTTACAGACCTAAAGTATCTTACATGCTTTCCATGTAACTAAGTACGGCATATAATCCTGTCACTTAATACTTCAAGGTTTTCACCCTAGGAGTTATCCACTTAAGGATAGACCTTAAGCATTTAGCTCAAATAAGCATTTGGAATAAATTCCATAACCCTTAGCAAAAGATTAGTATCCTCTAACTACATGTAAACTTAGGTGATTATTAAGAGGCCTAAGGTTGCTAGTCATTATCTTTCGATTTCTAGCTTCCCAATCTGGAATAGGCTAGCTAGACCCGTAAGACATTAAAAACAATAATAACTTGTCTAATAAAAGATTTCATGTTGGTTTAAAAGAGAATCTACACCACAAACAATCCGCCGGCAGAGCCTAGCAAGCTTGCTGAGAAATTATATTATATACATAAAATAAAGTAAATATATAATAAATAATTTATAATATAAATAAAAACATAAGAATAAAGTAGAGAGAAGGTGAGCCAATGAAGGCTGATTTACAAAGTAAAATGAGGCTCCTTATATACTACTTAGAAGAGCCTTAAGCAAGTTGTCAAGTGGTTCTAATATAATATTACAAAATATTTAGGGCAATTAGATTGCTTCTTGATGGCCAAGTAAGGGGTAAGTGACAGTAAGCCTCAAATGTCATTTTCCCTCCAAAAGACTTCATTTCCCTCAAAGAAATGCTCTAACAAAGGTCCAATCACAGCTAGACACGTCACCAGCCTTGCTGAGCACTCTTTTCACATCCAAAACTAGAAATCTTCAGTAACCTTGTTAGAATTTCCAGGAACCTTCAAAAAAGACTTAAACACTTATAATTTCCACAATATAACTCTAAATCAAGTGATAACAAATCCCAATTACTTATATGTACATGGTGCTTTTTCCACTTATCAGTATTCATCAAATTCAACATCTTCAAACTTTTTAGGTTGAATCAGTGAAATAAACATTAAATGACTTATATGTTAGACATGATGTATACCCTAGAGGCAATTGAGGTGATATAACTTAGTTAGTTATAACATACAAATAGTTTTTAGATTATTATTGATAATAATAAAAGCATATTTATTATTTATTTGTGTTTGTTTAATTTATGTATCTCGTTGGTATCATATATATGTGGTATTATATATATGCGCACTGATAAGACAAAATTCATGACTACTTCATAGCGTAAAACTGCAAGGACATAGTTAGAGCTATGCAGTGTGAGAACTGCACATGCATGTTACTATGAATAGTCAAAATATCTCTAGTTATGGTTTCACTGAGACTGGACATCAATGAAGCGGAAATACTAGCATGTGCAGGCTTACTCCTTAAAATAACACATAAATGTGTTCGGGAAATGCATTTGAGACCGCCTTAAGACAAACACTTGAAAATAACTACATCCATGTGTCGGTGCATGTCTTATTGCAGTAGCAATGCAAGTAACCTCGTACCTGAGATACTAGTTACCTTATGTAGGAATTGCTATACTTTGAGTCATACTTATTCATACCCTGGCTATCAGGATGATACGAGTGATTATGGGTATAGTGATGATTACATGTTGGTAAGCCGAGTAGTTATATAGTGATATAATGGGAGATTTACCTTAAAGTTCTTGTTGGAGAGACACACTCATAAACCTTTGATCAAAGTATAAGATTGATAGAACGGGTTTCTAGTCAATCTTGATACATTATGGTGAGTGGTGTTCTTCGTGAACAAGTCTAATTCTAGGATAGCTATAACTATTACATGAGCTTACACTTAATCTAAGCTCAAAAAACTATATGGTACTTAACATGATGGAAGGAGTGTATTGTATTGGTTACTATTGAAAAACTGGATCAAGTCACAAGTAAGTGATGTTCCAAGTATCGAGGGATCATACGGCTTTGCTAGAAAGCCCATTTGTACGTCTAGAGTTATCGGGTTCCATATCGGTCTGGAACATTAAGCCTAAAGGTTCTCGGATGGGAAGCTAAGTTTAGGTTAACCTCTAGCAGCTCTATACTTTGGTACCCTATGAGGCCACACACTTTGGATCTTTACATGACTAAGTAAAGACCCTATAGACTGGTTATATACTGAGAATATTAAGGTTGTCGAATATGTCGGATAAATTATTAATTGGTTGGATTACATTGATAATTAAAAGAATTAGAGGAGAATTTGGGAAAAATTACACGGAGCTGAGCAAGGGAATTTTTCCCATTGCGAGTGGGCCCCAAAAACATGGGTTGTTTGGAATAGAGGCTGTGCGGCTACATCGCGACCAAAAATGCTCGCGGGTCTCTAGCGCATGCTAACTAGTAGGTAGCACACCTGCAAGTGCTGCCGCGCGGGCCTATTGTGCAGGGCCGCTAGCCCAACCTACAAGCTGAGCTTGCGAGAGAGCTCGCAAGGCCTAGCTTATGGGGCAAGGAAAGCTTGCAAGGGATTACCTTACACGACTGCCACACGACCCACGTATGTGGGCTATGGGTAGGTTGACCCGTAGATCCTAGGGATCCGCGAGGTTGACCCATTTTATGGGATAGGGCATTGGAAAAAAGGGGAGCTTTCAGCTCCCCTTCTCCCTATATATAGTTGCCTCCTTCCCCTTTATTCAATACTTCAACTCAACCTTTCTCTTTGAGTTCGACATCTTTTCTTCGTGAGCTTTTTGTGAGATCCTCCAGGAGTTTCTCCAACATTGCAAGAATTCTTTTGAAGGTACTTTCTTTTTTAACTGAGCCTTCTAAGTTAATATTTTTGGGTTAGTCTTTGAGCGGTCTAGCAGCTATCCTAGATTAGAAGCTAGTGCTAATGAAGTTCTACCTATTACTCTAAGGGAACACCGCACTAAGGGAAAGTCATGCATCAACTGGTAATGCTCTTAATTTAGATGCTATGTTTCTTTTAATAAGTTTTATGAACTTGATAGCATCTATGGAATGTTTTAACTTAGATTATATCAATCATGGCATGCTTAGGGGAACTTTTAGGTTAATTTTAAGTTTTCAATTTCGTCCAGCAAGTTTACATGTTCAATTACTATCTTGATTAACCAGTACTGGTATTAGAGCCTGCCTTATTCTATGCATGATTGATAATAATATATTGAAATTGATATTTTCTATGAATTGATTAAAGTATGCTATGCATGACTTAAGTTTTAATTCTTGTTATAGAAAAAGATGTTATAACTAGATTAAGGTTTTGCTTAAACTTAGTCTAGGTGATTATCATAAAAATTAGCAATGTTTTATTACACGTATAAATGCTTTAAATTGAGGGTCATCCTGTACTTCACTTAATTAAAGAATGAAATCTTTAAATCATAGTTATTCATGGTACAAGGAATCAAAGTGCCCAGGGTTATTTTGTCAAGGATTGGACTTGGCTGCTCATTCACTTTCAGGGGGTCTCTCCTACCTAGAAATCTCCATCGGTATTAGGTTTAAGTGTACCCACGCGGGACTTTTATGACTTATTTGATTTCTAGTATGGTAATTGGATTCCGCATTTGGTTTTACAAATGTGGTTTAGGTTGTTAAATAGGTGCAAGAACTTAAACATGGACCTTGTTTGTTTTGCATGCTATGTGGAGTCTTGGAATAATAGAATGATTATGATGTATCAATCTTGACCATGTCCCCTTATATTAATAATTCCAAATAGCCCAGAATTATTATTATCATAGTCATATCCATCTTATAAGACCTAAACTATGGTGAGACCAGCATCACCAATAAAATCTCTACAACAATATTAAGGTGGTAAATTATCTTCCCACCATAAGTCGTGATATGAACCTTAGTAACAGAAGTAAGGACATGTACAACATGCTTTCCCTTAACATGTGTTTGGTCATGAGACTATATGAAGTTAATTCCTTAACGAAAATGGGTTAGTTGTCCATATCATTGGAGCTAATGCCATATTAGAAACACATTTGAGGAGTCATACAATCGTGTACGCACGTCTAGAGAAAGAGAACTTAAATAGATTAGAAATTGAATGGGATGCAAATGGACGGAATTTAACCATGGTTATCTTGTTATGGCTTGACCTGCTATGGTGGGGGTCATGATAAGTGGCTATGGATGCTACCAACTAAGGGAAGTGGTTAGATCAAATTTCCTGAATTTGAATAAAAGGGGCTATTTGAATGTCGAGAAAATAGTAGGAATTATGTATTTAATTAAAGACCTTATATTAAATACAAGTACATATACTAATTTCTAAATAATTTCTATCTTATATCTAGGTTGAACATGAATCCAAACATAAAACTTCATCTGATACTTGATAATAAGTTGACAGGGATCAATTTTGATGACTAGTTCAAGGCTCTTAGAAAGGAGCTTGAGAAGAGCAACATGGATTATGTCTTGGATAAATCCTGAACCAGCCAATCCTGATGTTGAGGCTTCTATCCAAGAGAAAGAGGTATATCATAAGCATAAGAAGGATGCTTTTATGGTATCACTTGTGATGCTCAAAACTATGACCTTGAAGCTTAAGAAGTAGCATGATGGTATGGACCTAAAATCCATGTTGATCTATCTCAGAGGAATTCATGAGGGCATAAACATTGAATGAAACAAAATATTAAAACTCTTCTACACCTCTAGGAGAAATGATAAGATCCTGGCCTTTGAGCATTGCATTGAATACTTCGAGTATTCAAGTAGAAGGACTCATATAGGAATTGAAAGAAATTCTGAATATGACATCTAAACTATGATTGAGAATCTATTTGATTAATATTCACCTTTCGTGAAAGATTATCTTATGTCAAGAAAGACCAACAAAACATCTGAGTTTATTAAGAAACTTAGAAGTTTTGAAGAAGGTCTAAAGGCTATAGGAATTGGTACCTTGGCAAGTAAGACTTGTATAACAGGTAAGGGTTTAAAACCTATCCATAGGAATGTCAAAAATGTAATCATTGAAAAGGAGAAACCCAAAAGGATGTATTTCATGTGCGGAAGGCCCAAACACTGGAAATGTGATTGCAGAGCCCTGTTTTCTAAATAAGTGAAGAAGAAGCCAAGTGAGGCATCTACTTTAGGTTTGTTCATGATAGGGAGTTTTCTTTATAGTTCCTTATGAATCTACATGGGTATTGGATACTGGTTGTGGTTTTCATATTTTTACTTCTCTGCATGGGTTGCGGAAAGTAGGAGGCTTACAAAGAGGGAAAAGGACCTAAGAGTTGCAAAATGGAGCACGGGTTGCTGCAACAGCTATAGGGACATATAGCCTTCATTTGCCTAGTGGCCTAGTTTTAGTTTTGACCAATTGCTATGATATTCCTGCTACCACTGAGAATATTATTTCTGTTGCGCATTTAGCAATAGAGGGATTTGAGCTTTTATTTTCTAACAATAATTGCCAAATTCAACGCGATAATGTTCTCTATGCTTGTGGAATATCTGTTGATGGAATTTATGTTCTAAATACTAAAACTGAAATTCAAAATATGAACATTGTTAAGAAATCAAGATTAGAAATGAGAAATCCTCAAACTTATAGCATTGTCATCTAGGCCATATAAATAAGACTTGCTTAACTAAGTTACACAAATGTGGTGACTTGGGCCTAATGGAATAGGAATCCTATGGGGTCTATGAACCTTGTTCAAAGGGAAAGATGACTAAGAAACCATTCAAAGGAAAGGGTCAGCGTGCCACTAGTACCT
>CATIWQ010261913.1:0-11750 GCA_949673415.1 Euphorbia schlechtendalii | reverse complement strand
AATTTTAATTAATTTTAAATTAATTTAATAATTATTTTCACATTCAATTTACATTTAATACTTGAAAATTAAGGTTTTTTTTTCAAATCAACAATAAGTTACATGTGTTAAAAATTATTTATATTGATTTTTAGTTATTTTATATTAAAAAAAGTAATATATAGAAAAAAAATTAATTTAAAATAAAAAAATATAATTTTAGTTTAAAACCGAACCAAACTGAAATAATTCAATTCGATTTTCGATTCTAAAATTTCCCCCATTTTAATTTTCGATTCGGTTCAGTTCAATTTTTGAACCGAACCGAGTTTTGATCACCCCTGTCGCAATACATCCCTCTCACGCCGGACATGTTTGTTTTTCAATTTTGGCAAGTTTAAATAACAGTGACCAAAAAGCTACTGTCACTCAAAATCTATTGTTGACATATAGTTTCTACTCTTAACAAATGAGGTAGAGGAAGAAGAAGATGAAAAACAACCCATTCTAGTTGTATTATTCACAAAGCTTCTACGATCAGCAATCCCTCTTCCTCTGTGATCCATTTTAGGCCTTTGAAATGATGTCTTCTTATGAATGGACCTGAACAAAGTGTGCTTGGTATTGTTGATTGGAATTGGCATCGCATCTAGACCCATCAGTTTCCCAATCACCCCTGGATTACACCATACCACATCTTCGCCTGCTAATACTGCAGGCATACCCAATTTGACAGCCCTCTTATTGTGGTTGTAATCGGCGGCCAATTGCTCTCTTCCGTTGCAGCAAACGGAATGCCTAGCAGGTGTTCGATCAAAGTTCCTAAAGGAACAACGGTACATAGCATCCTTCCCGTCAAGAGAAAAACGTGGGTACTGATTCAATGCATTTCTCGCTGATCTTAAGATATCGCAATTCGACATCCTACCGCCTCTCGTTGCTGCAATCTTTGATTTTCTGGCCAATTCCTCTTCCAATTCTAATTGCAAGATCATCTGCTCTAAAGTGGGGGGCTTAGTGGATACGGAATCAGCGTCATATGTGAATGATGAGATGGGCAGTTCTTGATTGAGGGTTGATGTAGAGGCGTTGCCATTGCAGAATTTTCTGATCCCTTTTCTCATCTTGGCAAAAAAGTAAGGTACATATTTGATGGGGGCGTGGATGAAGTTATAAAAAGGGGGTAGTTGATGATGGTGGAACGTGAAACAAGTGAAAAGGGTTAAAGGAAGGAGCGGTGGTAATGGCTGCCTTTCACAATAAATACCATTCACAAGCCTTCACATGATTCTTCCCCCCGCACCTCCGTAAAAGTTAAACCTCTATCATTAATTATGAGTTTGATTTGAATGCGCAAACAATGCATCATGAGAGCTGTGAATCTACATCTCCATCTACTTTTGCAACACAAAAGAATAATTGCTGACGTTGCTTATATATGTGGATAAACTTAGCCTGACTTTCATATGTGTATGTGAATCTTGTAAAATCATCCATCACAATTATCTGTCTATACTTATTGCGGGGCTTGTTTTCTTCTACCTGCTAACTTACTAACCGATAAGTACACAAGAACTTTAAGCTGCAGTGGAAGGTGGAAACAGTCAGAGATGTGGAATTTCTTAACAGATAAGAAGAAAGTAACAAGGGTAATAATAAGAGAACAGAGACACCAAAAGAGATGATCGGCAAACCTCTCCTGTCTTGATCATCAGTTGAGAAAGAGAGAGTGAGACAAAGTGGCTAAATGACGTAGCGCAAAACCAAACCAATGGCCTCTGAAGACTTGCCAGAGAAAATGCATCAGTTCATGTTTTTTTTTTTTGGCTTCTTTCTCAAATCCCACTTTTGATTTTTATAACACAAAGATCGTAGTTCTCAGGTAAATGATTTACAGTAAAACATACTTAAGTTTTCTTTTTAAGAAAGGATTAGAATGGCAGTTGTAGCTTCTTCTCACTGCCTTATCCAAATCGAAATTGTTACTCTTTTTTATAGAAGTTAACCATGTGATGTTTCTTTCGTACCTTTTAGAAATGACAAATACATTGGAAACCCTTGAACTAAATAACTTTCAGACACGCTCAATTCCTATCAACTCTTCAACTTGGCAAAAGCAGTGAATACAAGATTACTGCACTTGACACTTACTGAAAATTTGCACAAAGAGTGCGTTCCTCCTGAGAAACTTAAACATGGCAAATGATAATTGATAGGTTGTATATATGTAAAATTTCCGACTACGTGGGAGCTATTTTGCTGGTTTTTTAAAATCAATGCCATTATGAGTCTGACCTGACGTGGTTCCTTCTTGCACGTATAAAGGTAGATGTTTCTTCCTGTAGAAACTAGGATCAACTCGGAATATTACAGCATCATATTACTTTTTCTACTACATTAAACAATGAGGTATGTTTCTTTTGTGATCCTTTTCTTACATGTGAATTATGAAGTTTGAGAGTTTGGTGCTAAGTGTTGTCTTGCTTAGCGTACGTATCTGAGCATACAAAACAGCAGTAATTCACAATTTAGGAAGAAGTTTACATTATGGGTGCATAGATTTCTGTACAAAGATGGGTCCAAGATCTTGCGTTCTATAATTATAATTATGCGAAAAGAATGAGGCTATTGGATATATGTAATAAAAAAAATACAAATATATGTTTACATAGATAAATTAGTGATCGAGAATACCTAATGCACATCTAAAATTTTGGCATTCCCTACTTTCTACTGATAGATATCTCTCAGCTACAATAGCTGGCACAGAACTTCAATATATTGTAATTCTTCTATACAAATAAACATGAGTTTCAGTAAAAATTAGTCACAGGAAGTAACAAAAATTAGTGTCCCGTTTTGTTGCAGAATTTATGCACATAGCAGATTAGGATGAACATGCTCCTTAGCAATTAGGACAGAGAGGACTTTACATCACTTTCAGCTTTCCCCATCATCTCAAATTGTAACTTGTTGATTATGTCCTTTGTCCATCGTTACTGTTTCAAAGCTCTAAACTGTAGAAGAATTCATGCTCATATCCAAGGCTACACAGCCCCAATCCTAGAAGAGCACTGGCAAGCAGGACCTCGAGTTTCTGTTTGACAAAATGGCATATCCCTGGAAAAAAAAGTTGAGGGGTGAAAAAATTGTGACAATTACAACTTCACCAAACGAGAACCCAGAGTAACATTAACTTCTTATAGCTAATTTGATAGTTGTATAAGTTTGATTACAGAAATTTTTTTCTTCTGTCTCTTGAGCATTGAGGAGAGTGGCTAAGATGTTAAATTGATTGCTGCAAATGAACTTCTTCAAAATGTTAATAGCAATGCTTTAATTGAACTTAAACCTGTACTTGTACCTGTTGCATTATTTTCTGTTTTAACTTTATTTGTTTGCTCGGTTAGCTCCCTGTTTGCAAATAAAGATTTTTGAGATCTCAAATGGAGCATGTCACGTGTTCTTTCTTCTATTAGTGGTGAAATGGAGAAATCTGAGTCTTTCCCTTCAGCGTTTTCTGCAACTGGTTCATTATGTTCTTGCTGATGGCATAATTCTTCGGACATGGAAATGGAGCAGCCAGAGTCCCCTTTTGACCAAGCGATACTTCCATCTAATTCGGGTTGCATGAGTTCACAGACGACGTGGTTGTTTAACCGAAAATCGTCTAAATTTTGTATCTTGCCTTCATCTGCTGAAAATGCATGGACTTCATTGTGATCATAGTATTCATTGTCTTTAGTAGAAGAATTGTTCCATCCAATATCGTCTAGTGATGAATCGCCTGTAGATTCTGGTTTTTCATCAAATTTCTTCAGCGCTTCTCCGTTCTCTGTTTGCATGTGATTCTTCTTTGGCATAAGAATTGCTATAATCCGCTTAGTCCTGTACTTATAACCATTTGTACTAATCCCATTCTTTTGCAGATCAAACCAATTGTCAACCCTGGAGTTTTGATTGTAATTAGTCCTCTCCAGTTGTCTTTCAATATGATTTTCTTGTTCTGGCAATTTAACATCTGATTCAGAAGTGTCTTGGCTGTGTACTGTTGCATTATCAGCACTGATTCTGTTGTTCAAAGTCACATAACAACTAGATCTGGAAATACTATGTTCTGAATTGTAGTCTGAATAATCCTTCACAGGAAGAGTGACGGACTCAGCACGATGAGATGTTGTTCTCCTTCTCCTTCTTGGGACTGGGGCTTTGTATTCTGAAGATTGGTTAATTGTATCTGATTTTCGACGACTAGAAACAGTTGGCCTCATAAAGCTCGGAAATTTTGACATGGATGCTACTCTTGTATCTCCAGTTGTTCTGTTTTTAGGCTGTTCTTCAGTGTCATCTTGCTCTTTCGAATATAAACTTGTTCCTGTTAAATTTTCTAGTCTCTTTTCTAACGTTACAATGTCTTTTTGGAGACGCAACTGTTTATGTTCAATCTCTTGAATCTTTTGCTGTAGCTTTGCAATTGCAACTTCCTTCTGTTTTTGTACTTCCTGAAGGTTTAAAGGTTCATGTATTGGTTAGTGACCCGTTTTTCTTCAGAGATTGATTGTAAAAAATTAGCTATCCTGCAATTCAATAACTTTTCCACATGCATTCATTTGACTATCTTAGAATGCAGTGGCGATTACTTACAATTGTATCTTCATTTGGTAAGCGAGTATTCTTGACCCTCGTTGCGAAATTTAAAGAACATATGGTCTCACACAAATCTTCTTCTTTGGGGCTGACATGGACTAGCATTAATGTTTTTGAATCATCACCTGAAAATAGCATGGTGCAACTCTCAGTAGCCAACAACAAAGAATATTTCAACCATTTTACTTTTTTCGTCCCTTAAAAAATGTAGGCTACGAGTGTTAAAATGGAAAACTACGCGAATCAATATTAAAGTCTCGTAATCTGATTCTCTACAAATTCTTTATGCTCTTAAATGGCTTAGATTGGCGTAAATAAATTGTAGTTCAATTGGACACTTGAATGACTTAGACATTCATTATCAATCCAGTCTCGTTTTTATGGAAGAACAAATAGACAGTCTATATGGGTGTAAGGTAAATGTGTGAATTACCTAGAGAGTCTTTGAGAACCTGTGTCAGCTTGCTGTTCCTGTCAAAGGTAAAAAGCTGCAAGTTGAAGTTAATGAGAGTAATAAAAATTATATAGCCGTAGACTTGTTGAGACTGACTGATAGGTAGGATGCAGAGCAGTTTAAACACCGTTGTTTTATGCACGCAGAACCTTAAAAATGTAGCAACAAACTAAGGGCGAAAGTGTAGCAAGTCTTGAAAATCTGGCAGCCCTATAATGGTTTTGCCTTGCCTTGTCAAGAGTAGTTTGCAGGTAACTGCCACGTAAGACAACTTTTCTACACAGAAATGTCATGGCAAATTTTTTTACAAAAAATGTGACATGTTTCTTACATGGCAGCTATTGTCACCTTTTCACAAAAAATCAGTACTAAAGGGAATCCAGATTTCACGAGAAATAAGAACCCAAGGGCCAAAAACTGTCAAATTAAAGTATACAGGGAGGCTTCAAAATAAGACTTTAGCAGTGCAAAGGCCATTTTTATGTCTTGGCTGCAAAATAAATCTCGTTTGACCTGCTGTGTAGAACAATTTCTAATATTTGATCCGTATTTGTGCAGAACCTGGTGGCTACTTTTTTGAATAATCTATTTCAGGTTGGGGAAAATACAAAATGCTGAATAGATAAACAAGATCCTGGAAGGTACCTGAAAGGGATGTGGCGCTTTTTTGTTTGGAGAGAATGAATAACATCTCCAAGCGCTGAGAGTGACAAGTTGATAGCTTTGCCTTCATCAAACCTTCTTCCAGATGCTTTCGTCTTCAGCACACGTTCACTTCCACCCAGGTCCACCAACCAAATTTTGTTCATACCCCGCCTCCTCTCAGGAGTATCAAAGCAAGTTATTGCAATGCGTATCATGCTGCAAGGAAAGAAAAGTAAGTGACATACAATTGAAGTAAACACGTTGAGAAGTTGTCTTTACCAATGGGAGCGGCTTGAAGTAGCGTTGGAATTAGTTGAGGCAGTTGATCTGAAACGGCATCCCAATCTATAAAGCTTTAAAGCCTGGTGGAAGTCATTGACTTGAATTGAGACGAGGTTTTCTATTTCGATT
The DNA here is from genome assembly GCA_949673415.1 of Euphorbia schlechtendalii. Classification (NCBI taxonomy): domain Eukaryota; kingdom Viridiplantae; phylum Streptophyta; class Magnoliopsida; order Malpighiales; family Euphorbiaceae; genus Euphorbia; species Euphorbia schlechtendalii. The sequence goes on along the minus strand of CATIWQ010261913.1, from coordinate 5,614 downwards.
CCTCCATCTCGATTTGTTTGAATTGAAAGACTGTCAGTGTATTAGCAATTCAACATAAACTAGATATTTCGAATTCGAAAGCGAGTAGATACAAGAATGTAGAAAGGTGGAGTAACTGACCTAGAGAGTGAGTTGGGGGCAAGCAAATCTTGAAGATATCCCATGTAAATCTCAACCATACTCAAACTTATCATCAATGAATTCTTACTTTCCTCTGCTTTCCTGAATATTGCTTTGAATGTTCTTGCAACTACCCCTGGATCATCTTCTCTTCCTTCCTGCAACAATTTTATCATCATTATTTTTTACCAATTACTGCCAAATTCAAAAATTAGTCTATACCATTGTGAAAGTTTTTCCAGTGCCGGTCTGTCCATAGGCAAAAATACAAGCATTGTAACCATCAACCACAGATTTAATCACCGGCTCTATTTCCGAAAATACTTCATCTGCAATAAATACATCAATCAATTCAATTATCATCTCATTTCCGTAATTAATTACCAATAATCACATGGTCGATTATACTATACCTTGTGTTGAAGCTTGGTTAAAAACCCTATCAAAATTGTAACTCTTGATCTTCCTGTTTTCCAGGTTTAAAATTACGTTACTTGAATCTGCAACTGTCACTGCCCTTTTTCCATTCGTATTCTCCATTGGTCTTACGCGACAAAATACTCGAATATTTCCTGAAGGAATTTCACAAATTGCTCAGATCAGTTTATGATCCTCTTAATCAAATTAACGAATCATATACTAACCTTTCAAGTCCAAAAACTCATTTAGGAGCTGTTTTCTCTCTAGGTTGAGTTCATTTAAGTGGCTAGATAGGGCGGCAAGTTCTTCTGACATTAAACATGAATTAGTAAATAATTGGCAACGCTGAATTAAACGAACAAATAAATAAACATTACCTTTTGTTTTAAGAATGGATTGTTGATCTTGATCCTGGTTGTGATTTGATATTTGAGATGGCAGAGTTTTGACAATATCAGAAACAGATTTAACCCAGGTGGAATTGAGACTTGGGTTTAGGCCAAGTAGAGCATTGAGCATTTCACCCATAGATTTCCTTGAACTCATTTTCAGGAAACCAAAATAAAATCTTGGACTAAATTCTGTAAAATCCAAAACCGAATGTTCTATGTCTAAATTAATGTGAATAAAGCATTAATGATGAATACCAAGAAATTAAAGCGGTAAATTAAATGTGGAATCAGAAATAATAGAAATATCTATGAAATAAATTGCATGTGAAATTAATGGATTCATCTGATGCTATAAATCATACCAGACTTGGCTTCGACCATCGTGACAAAATGCATATTATCATCCTCTTTATAACAAGCTTGGGTGGGTCCCATCATATTTAATGAGTAATTCAATTAATATTAGATTTAGCAGTCAAAACTTCGAGAAGTTGGGGATTTTGGTTCAAGTCACAGTTATCTTAAAATTTGAATTTTTTTTTTGTAAGAAAACAAAAAATTAAGATCAGTATGACTATGCTTTAATAAAAAATAGAGACAGAAACTTTTAATTTGTAATTTTGAGTTCTTAACACTACACTTCATTCACATTTTGTTTTTGTGCTAAGGATTATTATAACACATACTCAATTTTGTTTTTTAAATATTGTCACAAAAGAAAATACAACATATAGCATAAAATGGTTATTGCCAATAGTATAAAAAGATTGTAAATAATGTACTTTAGGGACGATAAAATATGTTGCTCTTATGAAATTTGTGTTGGCTCCAACATTTGTCATAAGTTGGTTGTCATTTATATATATATATATATGATGCATCGATTTTTTAAACGGAATTGCTATACTTTAAAATGATTTTTTAATAATTTCAAAAAGTGTGCTGTTATAAGTATGAAATTTTTTTAAAATATTAACAGTATACATTTATTTTGTTGGTAAATCTTCTACATTATAAGATTAAATTACTTAGTCTAAAATGGATTATTTCATCCTTGTCAATACAGGAGCAATTATTTTTGTGAATATTGTTCACAAGTTCAATGTCAAAGGAAAAGAACGATTCAAACTCCTTGGATCAATGCAATAATAGGAGTAAAGGACCGGTAATATATAATAAACATGTCATAAATTAATTAGATTGACAATTATGTGAACAATAGATATGCAACAATTTTTCAGGTCTCTTTAAACAGACATAATTTTTATTACAAGACATATATAAATGTAAAAATAAAAGAAAACATGATGGATAAAGAAAATTAATAGTAGCTAATGCTATAAGACTCATTGATGGAGCATTAAAATTACTTCAATAGTAGCTCACCAACCCCTATTTCATTTTTTTTAAATGGTCCTTATATCTCTTGCATTAATTTAACTTAAATTATAGTATTTTTAACTGGGTGTTTGATTTTTATTTTCTTGTTTGGGTGAATGAGGGCCTAAATATTGTACAGATGAATTTTGAGAGAAATATTGATGTGCAAACCACGCCATTACAGACCAATCAATGGGCCAAAGATAACACTGTTTCATCTTACTAGAAAGTAACACAAAGAACGATATTTAAGAAAATTATACTTTAGTATAAAGTATTACTATGGTTTGTTATTTGGTGAGCTGTAATATAAAATTATTTGATATAGTACCATGAATATTTGGGGATTGACCATGATTCTCAACATTATTTAAAATCCAACATCAACCAACATTCATTGGCTATATTTATCAAATAATCCTAGGTAGGGTTCCATCTACAGATAGTTATAGAGAGGGATAGCTTAATTATGAATCATAGGACTTGAAAATCGGAATACTGTAATTATTTATATTTAATTGTGGAAAGCTTTACACTGTACATGTGAACTACTTCGTTGAGCTAATATGTACACTTTGAATGAATAATATTTTATCGATAGGATAAGCTAAATTAATTAGGGAATGATTCAATCCATTTGAGAGTAAATTTTTAAAATCCCATTTAAGGTGGCAAAGGAGACTCAGTTCGTTCCCCAAAGTTTGCATGCATATATCTTTCTTTTTATAGGTTAATTATATATGAATACTTGACTTTTTTAAAATCCAATCTTACCTCAACAATTTCAAAAGATATATGAGTATTAAAACAAATTTAGGCAACAACCAAGTACTTGCATTTACAAAATGTGGCAAATAGTATAACAAAATCATGAATTCGAAGAAATGTTCCTGTTGAACAAGCTTTTGGAGAATGATAGACTGGTAATGCAACAATAAGGCTCTCTTTAGAAAACCCTCTTTTAGTGGAATTCAAATGATTCTAATTCTTTTTGGTTGAATTTCTTGTTTGGAACACATGGATTGAAAAGAAATGAAATGATTTAAAATCCGGGCCTAGTCTATTACAAATTATCAAAAAATCTGCAAGGTTTTTCAAGAATTCATTTGGTTTTCTTAATAGTGTTTTTACTATGATACCCCTATTCTTTTATCTTAAGAAATCCTTTCTTGATTTCACGATCTCCATTTCTCTCCTTCATCTCGCGATACCTCAACATCACTTGAACCCTTCCGCCGATCACCATCACTTGAACTATGCCGCCGACCACCGTCTGATCTCTACTTTCCCGATTCAGGTTATTATCATTTATCCTTCATCTCATTACAAGCTCGACTAGTTTTTAGGGTTTCTAACTTTCTTCTAGGTCAGTTGCTTTGCTTCCTTCTCTCTCAATTTATTCAATCTGATTCCTATTTTTAAATTTCTACCTATTTAATTTACAGTTTTGAGATTATTGTTAAGGATATTGTTTCTCTTGGAATTTCAATCCCTTTGTATGCAATTTTTGAATGTTATGGTTGACTGGTTGAGAATTGAGAATAAGAATAGTCGGTCGAATGAAAGACTGGTTGAGTTCGTGATGAACTTTGTTATCCATTTGGATTTTTAGTTGATTAATTATGTAACTACTTGGAAAAAGTTTAATCTGTAAAGTTTGTACTTAGTTTTTACTTGTTGTTTTGGATTTTTCTCTTGTTAATTATGTAAATTATTTTATAAATATTAATTTACAATGAAACATGACAAAATTAAGGTTGATTGTGGGTTTTCTGTGTGATATTAGGTGCAATAATTCAATTTGTCCTCTCTATTTGTTTGACCTTTTGAGCTCTGTCATGAGGAATTGGTGAGATTTTTTTTTGTTTAATTAAGCTAGAGTGTTTAATTAAGCTATGTCAGATAGTGCAATTTTTACTTATGCCATTCATTAAATTTTTGCTTTTTATCTGTATAGATTAGAGCTAACTGATTGCGTCTTAGAATAGAAAATTTTTAAGAAATTGTTGTGTTCTTCATGTTCAATAGAAAAGGCTCAACTTCTTCATATTCATGATACTTTGGTACTTGATTTTGCATTTGTTGATTTACGTAGATCTCTTTTACATTTTGACTTGTTGATTGCTCATAAAGAAAAACTTGGACAACTAATAAACCTTTAAAAGATGCCCTTGGCAATGTTTTAATTTCATTCATCCTTTTTTCATTCATGACATTAGCTAAACCTAGTATTGTCAAGGAGCAAGAAAAACAATTTTCCATGCTAGTTTAATCCGATACTTGGAAAATTAGTTAGGTGCAATACAAACTGTTGTGATATAATATGTTTTTATTGTGTGTAGACAAAATGACTAATATTGATAGGGTTGGTAGCCTATGCGGGCTATTTAGTAGTTTTATCTCGCTTTATTTAACATAAAGCACACTCAAACTCTATAGATAGAAATTTGAGAGAAGAAGTACGTACAGAGTGATAAGTGTATAATTACACTTATTATCATATTAATTTTATACACTAAACACTATAATTTAAGTCATTTTTATACTTCACATAAAAGATTTCACGTGGTATGTAGTTGTTTTTTATGCAAATGCAGATGCTAGGTAAATCTTGGGAGTAAAATGATCTAAAGTGGAATTCTATGAAAAAAGAGTGAAAAAGGTGCAAAAAGATGCGTGGAACTTAAAGATTTAGCTTACGATCAAAGCTGTCAAAGATCGGTGAAGTTACAAGGAGAATTCTGAAGAAAAATGCAATTCACGGTCGCGACAACCATTCGAGGTCGCTACCTATTCTTCTTCAGAACAGAATTCTGCCAATCAAAGATTCATGGTCAGGACTTGTATATCGTGGTCGCGACTTGGACGGTTTTTTGATTTTATCTTCTTAACTACCAACCGCCAGATAAGCATGATCAACCGCCATCAACTACCAACGAAAAGACACTTATCAGAAGTCAACCAATCATGAAAAGGTGCCTATCCATTGTGGATTAGATTGAAGCTTCTCAACCAATCATAATGAAGTGATGCAATCATTCACCAATGGACGTGACTCTTCGTTTAGATAGACGCAACCCTTCGAACTCTATAAATAGGGCTCCAAACTTCACAAATTTCGTGCAATGGATGTGGCAAGAAGACCATGGTTACATATAGTGTGTGTATAGATAGAGAATTCGCTACGTTCATAAGTGTTAGCGAGAAAATGTTTAAGTGATTCGAATCCTTGTTTCGATCACTAGATTTCTCTATATTCTCGAGCGATTGTTGTATAAGTGTACTTGCAAATCACTTATCAA
>CATIWQ010261887.1:0-35196 GCA_949673415.1 Euphorbia schlechtendalii | reverse complement strand
TTTCCTAACACTTTAAACACACTTAATACTTATAGGACTTATTCGAGATTTGCATATAAAACTCATAGTAAGAATACCATTAGATATTACTCCACTTAAACTTATCGGAAGCATTAAACTAAAACTATATAACTTATACTAGTTCATGTTGCATCGAAATATATATCGAAACTTTCTTGGAATGTTGCTCTCGAATGTTACTCACCACTCATCCTTGCCAAATTGATAAATATTGTACACTAATATCAAACTTGTAAATACATAACACTAACAATAACCTTGGACAAATGTTTCTAAAGTGTTAGAAATGATAATGTATAATTAACAAAAATATCAAGAAAAATTTTCAAATTCTTCAATATTTTTATTTTATTCAATTTTTTAGATTTTATGGGATTTTTACAAATGTCCCCCCATACTAAAGAACACAATGTCCTCATTGTGAGACATTATAAAAATCAAAATGTTTAAACACATGCAATTAAAATAAAATAAAGGAAAGAAATTGAACCCGTTTTAATCCTCAAAACTTAAATTTGGTGAACTCGGAGATATATCCAAATTTTGCATTCTAAAGTATGTATTCAAATTCTGGTTCAATGAAATGTTGGATTTTGTTAGTTGACGAACATCTTGCTGTATGGAGGCAATGTCTAGGCATGCTTGGTCGACATCTTTTACGAACTTTCCTCTCCAAGTATCACTCGTACTTCCCAAGGCTTATCTTGAATTACCACTCTAGAATTGAACTTCCTCAACATCCTCTTCGTATGGTTGCTTTTCTCGAGTAGTAGACTCTTGCATCGGTCTAAGCTTTCTTATCCTTACTTCATATGGTAGGAACGTAAATTTTCCTACTTCTTCTTTTACCAATCCTGCTCTCTTCATATACACTCCTCCCATAAAATTAAATTTCTCTCTTGGATTATATTGTTATGGTAATCGATTTTTCGCTCCCAAAATTATCCCACAAATCTTTTTTGCACTTCCAACTCTAGCCTTTTTATGTGCAGTCAGACTAGTGATGGATTCCAATATATACATTGGAAACTTTGGTCAAAATTGCGCACTCCAATATTTCCAAGTCCTTCATTGACACTTTAGTTGTTTCGTGTTGAAAGAAAAGACTTTGAGAAATAAACTTATGAAGGTAGAGAAGACTATTGCTTCGGATGTTCTTGTTAGACGAATTTTTCATATCGTATCGATCCAATCCCGTTAATTCTATCCAAATATCTATTAACTCGTAATCTTCATCTTTTTCAATTTCATCAAAATTCTCTCCGAAACCAAACCACTTGATTAAATCCATCATTGTAAACTTATATTCTTGTTATTCATTCCTAAATTTCTTCTTTAAAACATTCCCATCATCAACAACAGTAACCAAGAATTCGAGGACCCATTCTTCGATAAAAGGAAATCGCATATTCACAAACTTCTCCAATCCAAAAAGCGAGAAATACTCCTCTACTTTCGCGTGAATCCCAGCAACAATAGTAAAAGTAGGATCGTAGAAAAGCGTAACGTGAAAATCAAAGTTCTTGATTCTCAAGTATCTTTCCACTTCCTCGTCACTATAAATCAGAAAGGGACAACCAACTTCATTTTGTTGATTCTCCATTTTGCTTTTCCTCTTTGATGAAGTTGTTGTAGACTTCTTAGGAGCCATTGAAATCAAGAAAGAAAGAATAGTGCTTGATTTTGAAAAATAGAGAAAACTTGATTTTTGCAAAGGTTTGAGATTAAGAATAAGAGTTTTTGTGAAGACAAACCATGAAAAGAGGTTATTTATAGGGAAATTAGGACAATTATTGCCTTTCCAATGGAATATTCTAAATATAACCGTTATAATATAGCTGTTACAGCAATAATTGCTATGCAGATCGCACAGGTCACGATCGAGTGAGTAAGTCGCGTTTGTGACTTTCTCTTACTCAAAAATAGAAAGTTCAGATCAAATATATCACGAGTGCGAAACATGTCATGGTCGCGATGTGCCAAAATCTAATTTTTTTATTCTTTTATTATAAAACTATACTAATTAAAAATACACAAAACTATTATATATATATTTGTAGGAAAATTTAAGAGATTTAAGTATCGAAGGAGTTTTTCAACCCCTCGACTTCATGTTCATGAATGAAATCTAGCTTAACAACTTCGTGGATGCAAGCATTAATCAAGTCAAGTTTTTCATGCAAATATCTTCATCCATAGGCTATTTATCATCTTTACCCATATTAAATTCAACATTATCGTCACCTATTCTTAACTTAATTTTGCCTTTCAAAACATCGATCAATGCTTTGCCAGTATGCATAAAAGGTCTTCCTAAAATTATAGGACACTTTTCATCATATGCAAAATCTAGCAAAACAAAGACAGTTGGGAAAACAAATTTATCCACTTTAACTAGTACATCTTCTATTATGCCATAAGGACATTTAATAGACTGGTTGGCCAATTGCAAGACCATATTTATCTTTTTAATTTCATCATCAAGCTTTAACTCCTTGAAGATTGATAAAGGCATAAGATTCATACTAGCCCCAAGATCACATAAACATTTTGGAAAAGAAATGTTTCCAAGTTTACATGAAATTATGAAACTTCCTGGATCTTTTAGTTTGGTGGGCATTGTAGCAGTTATTATTTTACTACAATCTTTAGTTAAAGATACTTTTGATATTCCTTCTAAACTACGCTTTCGAGATAAAAGTTCCTTGATAAACTTACCGTAGTTAGGAATATGAGTTATGGGTTTAATGAATGAAAGATTTATTTCTAGGCCTTTGAGTTTATTGATGAATTCGATGAATTGCTTATCCTCATTTTTTCTTCTTCATTCTTTGTGGAAATGGTGGTTGAGGGGGATTAACCTTTCAAGATTTAGGTTGTTCAGCCACTCCTACACTATTATCAGATTTACTCGGATATTCATCCGACACTTCAACAACATCATTAGCAAGCATACCCGAAGGAATTGTTTCATCTAGTAATTTGCCACTACGAAGGGCTATAGCATGCACATTTTCTTTAGGATTTCCTTCTGTGTTACTAGGTAGATGGCCTTTTCCTCTAGATGGAATAGCACTCGCTAATTGACCAACTTGTATTTCTAAATTATGAATGGAAGATGATTGATATTTTCTATTTTTTGTAACATTCTTCCAACTTTGATTACTTATTACAAAATCCCTCTAGAAACTTGTCTATCTTACTTGTTAACTGCCCTATTCTATTGGTACTCTAGTAATTCTTTTGTTGGTTATCACCATACTTCCAATTAGAATTTCTATAGCTATTTCAATTATTGTTATAAGAATTCCCTTGACTTTGAACATAACTTAATTACTCCCCTACACATGGGTTAAAGTTACACTCAAAAGCTGTATGTCCAATTTGACCACAATTTTCACTTGTCAAAGGGTTATTTTTACTTACATGCATATTATATATCTTGTTAGATAAAGCAGATATTTGTGCTTGCATAATAGAAATAGAATCTAATTCATTGACCTTTGTAACTGAACTAGAAGATGTAGATGCAACATGTGAGTGAGTAGGATTAGTAATACTTGTGCTCTTTCCACTGGCCACATACTATTGTTGCTTGCCATATCTTCCAAAAGTTCAAAAGCTTCTTGATTAGTTTTCTACATAAGAGATCTCGCAGCCATAGCATCAATTGCTCCTCTCGTTGTATGATTTATTCCATTGTAGAAAGTTTGCAAAATAACATTCTGAGGTAAACCATGATGAGGATAAACTCGTTGAAGTTCCTTATAACGTTCCTTGGCTTTGTATAAGTATTCACTATCTTTCTGGGTAAAAGAAGTGATTTCTTTAATGAGTCTTGCGGTTTTTGCTAAAGGGAAATATTTAGTCAGAAAAGCTTGGGCTAATTGGTTCCAAGTAGTGATTGAATTTGGGGGTAAAGAATTCAACCAAACTTTCGCTTTATCACGGAGTGTAAATGGGAATAAGCAAAGTTTAACTGCTTCTTCAGGAACATTGGGCATTCTGAAAGTATCACAGACTTCTAAAAAGTTTGCAATGTGAGAATTCGGATTTTCATTGGGTAGACCATAATATTGTACATTATTGCTAATCATTTGAAGTAATTCTGGTTTTATTTCAAACTAATTTGCATCAGCCGGTGGTCTAGCGATTCCTTGATTGTTACTATTGATGGTCGGAATAACATAATCCATATGCCTTGGTTGAGGTTGATCCTGGTTTGGATTTGAATTTTCAACTTGCTTTTGATCATTAGCCATTCTTCTCTCTTGTCTTTTATATTTTCATTTTCTTATCCTACCAAATCGTTCTATCTCTGATTCAAATGATGCCAAACTTCCTCCCGAACTATGCGTACTCGGCATGCACACGCTAGAAAGAAAACTCAATGAATAAGCAAGAAAAATATGTTAATAACAAGATAATATAAATCATAAAATAAATAAAAATAAAAATAAATCAAAATAACATGTAAAATATAATTGCCCATTTTCCAAAAATTAAATCTCTAGAACACAATTATCTTCCTCGGAAATTTGATTCTTAGAACACTATATTGCCTTCCCCGGCAACGGTGTCAAAAACTTGTTCGCCACTTTTCTACTAATAAGTATAATAATTTGTTCGCAAGATTTGGCTATATCTTAATGGTGCCAAAAACTTGTTCACGTAAAGTTTAGGTGTTATCAATACCTCTTATCAAATAGAAAAATGATGATAACTACAAGTATATAGTTGTGATGTAGTTTTAAAAGATATCGAACCCACAGGGAAGGAACCAAGTCTAAAAATCAATAAGTAAGATAGAATAAAGAAAATAAAATAGATTTGATATTTTGGATAGGAGGGTTAGAATGAAGAATGAGTAAATATAGATATGAAAGATTAGAGAATCTAAATATATAGATTTTTCCCATGAAATAAGGATAGCAGAGAAAACATGCAAATTCAACAAAGATGTTACGATTCACTAAACTAATCTAATAGAATCGATTCAAAATACTCAGATGTTCAATTATTAGCTACAAAGCAACACATAAAATAACTTTTCTAAATCTAGCGCAAACGAATTAAGACAATTATATAGACCTGGACAACGTCAATACTATGCTTAGTACGGGTTGCTCTCACATAGCCATATTTAGCAAGTTACCATTCCAAAAAAGCTGGCTCACTAAACAGCGTTATATCACAAATCTAGTGATTATACATAATATTGTTAACCTCGAAACTACTCTTAAAATTAACTCCAACACATATGACTTGATTAATATAAAAGACTTAACACGAAATATGCATTATAACACATAGAAATATCGTAAACTTCGAAATAGAAAGTATAAGTAGAAAGCAAAGCAAAGTTGTAAGGTATGCAAGTGAAAGCTAAAGTTGATCAAACCGTATCCACTCTGTAATGGGAGTTGTTAATTCCCGCAATTTCTGTGTCTGCTTTGAATTCGATCTCGGCCTGTACAGAACCTCCGCTAGGATGATATTCATTGTGAATATCGAATAAATGAATATTGAAGAACGAAAACTTTTATAGACAAGTGATTTGTAAGTACATTTATATAACAATCGCTCGAGAATATAGAGAAATCTAGTGGTCGAAACAAGGATTTGAATCACTTAAACATTTTCTCGCTAACACTTATGAACGTAACGAATTCTCTATCTATACACACACTATATCTCTCTCATGCACTCTAATGTTTTCCCTCTGGTTGAATCCACGAAATTGTAAGGTTTGGAGCCTTATTTATAGAGTTCAAAGGATTGCGTCTGTCTATACGAAGAGTCGTATCCATTGGCGAATTATTGCATTACTTCATTGTGATTATTTGAGAAGCTTCAATCTAATCCATAATGGTTATGCACCTTTTCATGATTGGTTAATTTCTAATAGGTGTCTATTCTTTGGTAATTGATGGCGGTTGATCATCCTTATCTAGCAGTTGGTAGTTAAGAAAATTAAACCAGAAAACCGTCCAAGTCGAGACCACGATATTTAAGTCACGACCGTGAATCTTTGATTGGTAGATTTCTATTTTGAAGAAGAACAAGTCGCGACCACGAATGATTATCATGATCGTGAATTGCATTTTTCTTCAAAGTTCTCCTTGTAACTTCACCGATCTTTGACAACTTCGATCCTAAGCCATATCATTAAGTTCCACACATCTTTTAGCACCTTTTTCACTCTTTTTCATAGAATTCCACTTTAGATCATTTTACACCGAAGATTTACCTAGTATCTGCATTTGCATAAAAAGAAACTACATACCAGATGAAATCTTTTAGATGAAGTATAAAAATAACTTAAACTATAGTGTTTAGTGTATAAAATCAATATGATAATAAGTGTAATTATACACTTATTAAGGGATTTGTTGCTTTCTCAAGATAGAGTCACGAGGGTATGTTTTCCTTCTTAACCTGTTTATTCTAATTTGAGATGCATGTATAATGTGTTATGTTTTATGCTTAATGCTTAATGTGTGGACGCCCATTATCAAGAGTTGGTGCTCCGGACCACTAAGCCTACTCAGGTTCAAGAGGAGGAAGAGCGGGTTAGAGGTACCATAGAGGACTTCAACCACTCCTATGAGCATGACCTGACTACCTTAGTTGGAGAGAGGAGCGCTCACCCATTTCCTTCTCTTGATTAGGATGCTATCTTCTTCGATGATTCTCAAACTTCGCTTGCTCCTACGCCTATAGTGGGTGCCCTTGGACATCTATGCATTGAGGATTATCATGTTATCCTAGAGCCTAAAGATGATGATACAGTGCATGGAGGTGACAGATAGGCGATGCATGCTTAGGAGCTTTTTGGCCTTCTTTTCATTGCTAAACTTTTTAGATAGTCTTGTAGAACTTTGAAACTCACATTTTATAGAAAAGAGCTAGACTTTGGTTACTGCCCGTCGGGTTTTTACTTGCTGCGATTTTAGTTTATGAAGATGAATGTTTGTTTACTGCGAATGTTTATGTGTATGTTAAGTATGAATGAATTTAGTATGCTAATGTTTCTTATTAATGCATGTAGGTAACACCGATCTTGAGGAATTTTCTTTAGTTTTTACTAATGTCGATGCACAACGAGCGACTTAGAGCTTTTCTACGCACTATCCTGAAGCCTGATTGGCAAAAGTTTAAGGGGTTTGGGCCGCGAGGCCTCCAATACCTCAATTCTAGGCCTGTGAATATAGCCCTTGTTCGTACTTCCTTAAGGTTTTGGGACCTAGCCACTCATGTCTTCTGGTTTGCTAACCTCGAGATCTACCCCTTGGTCGAGGAGTATCATGCTATACTGGGCTTCCTTTTCCAGAGAATCCAACTCCGCTATTCCTAGTGAGGCTTTTCTTTGCATTTCTCACATTCCAATTTGGGGGTAAGGATAAGCAACATGGGATGTGGAATCTAGAATCCACCAAGCATTTTTTATCTGCCCCTCCCGATGTTGGAGGTTTTCAAGTTAATGCTGTCCTCAACTGGTTTGAGGCCCCCTAGTTCCCAACTTGCATGGCCTTCCATGTTGACCCACTTCTCATGGTAGACATCATTTACGGAGTTGGATCAGTTACCCCATTCTATTTACTATCTGTCATCACACCACTTTCCATAGGTCTTTCTCCTATGGCTTTGGCTCTGGTGGAGAGCTTGGTTCACATAAATGCTACCACAATGAACCCGGACTTAGTGGGTGACCACTTCGCTCTACTTGAGGTATATTTACTCAACCTTTCTCTTCATGAATTCCATTCTCTTATTTGAATGAAATGTTTGTAGGTATGGCTGTTGGAGAAACTTCGCTTGAATATCGAGCCTCATTTGGGCAAGGCACGATATCTTCCTTTGCATTACGGTCCTAGAGAGTTTGTTAGGAAGGACCACCATACACTAAGTGAGGAGGCTTGGGTTGATATTCTACACCCTTATCAAGCTTCCGAGATTCGCTAGATTAACCCTTAGTTGGAGATTCCTTTCATGGCCACCAATGTGCATGACCAAGGCGTGCTAGTGATGAGCTTATTTAGTGTTACTTCCTATTCTCCTTCCTAATTGTGTAGGCACTATGGACGTTAGCAACGAGTCCCTAGTTGACTATGCTCTACACACTTTCATGAGTTCGATCCTAACGTGCCAGGTGCTATACGAGGACTATGGGTGCGAGCTACTATTTATTGCCTTAGATTACTATGCCTCGAGACCACTGAGATTGATGAGTTCTATCACAAATGGTTGGGCAAGATCAGAAGTCTTTAGTGTACTGACCTGCATCTTAGGTTATCATGTGAGTGGGAGAGAGACGAGGATGGTTTGGACCCCCTACCTCACAGTTCGAGGATGTATGCCAGGTGGAATGATTGGCACCCATAGATCACCTATCCTTACTTGACATAGACTGTGACTTTTATTTCCTAGACTATGTGTTTGATTTGTTTTTGACATTATGAGACTTATCGAACCTTTTTGATTGGAACTTGTTATGTTTACTCTTGATACTCTAAATGCATACATCCATACAACATAAACATAAATCTTGCAAGAATAATGACATTTCATTGATGATTTTAAAAAGGGTACAAATTTTCCAATGATTTGAATACTGCCATTAGTTAGCCTAAAACAGGTTTTCTAACTCATGGTCTATCTATTCCTCACAAAGCCCTAATTCTTTCCTAAGTCACCCTTTAAGGGTTTTCAACTTAGCAAATGTTTTTTACAAAGAAAGGTCTTAATTGTTGCCAAACTAGCCAACCACTAGCTAATGGACTGATTTTTCATATATTTCTCTCTTTTTTGTGTACTATTTTTCATTTTTAACCCTAAACTTGGTAGCGCTTGAGCCTATCTTGATTGATTGGATTGACTAATTCATTCCCATCCATATTCATGATCTTGACGGCTCCCTTGCTTAGGATTTTCTTCACAGCATAAGGACTTTCCTAGTTTAGACAAAACTTCCCCTGGACATCCACATTTGATGGCCTCATTTATTTCAAGACCAAGCCTCTTACCATTAAAGGTTAATTCCTAGACTTAATTTGATTATTATATTCCTTAGCCATTCATTGTTGATACATCTGTAGGTGGTCTAATGCATTTAAACCTTGTTTGTCTATCATGATCAGTTGCTCGGATCAGGCCCTTGCCCAATCTAATTCCTTTAGTTTCGCTTCTAAGGCTACCCGGAGAGATCTCACTTTAGTTTCAATTGGTAGGACTATCTTCATCCCGTACACTAGTGAGAATGGGGTCTGATCGGTAGGAGTATTCACACTGGTTATGTACACTTAAATTGCAAACAATAGTTTATAAGCCCAGTCTTTGTAGGTGACTACCATTTTACTTAAAATTTTCTTGATTGATTTGTTGGCTGCTTCTACTGCCCCTTTGGCTTGCAGTTAGTAAGGTGATGAGTGATGGTGCTTGATTCCATACTTCTCTACCAACTGTGCTGTGGTACCTTGAAGCTGAATCCCGTTATCAGATAGGATGTGATGTGGGATACCTTAGTGAGTGAAAATATGCATTTATATGAATTTGGTCATCTTCTTAGCGGTAATATTGGTGAAAGACTCGGCCTCTACCCATTTTGAAAAGTAATCAACCGCAACCACAATAAACCGGTGTCCATTAGTTGAACTAGGATGAATTTTTGCCAATAATATCTATCCCCCACATTGAGAATGGCCAAGGAGTAGACAAGCAATGAAGCATGGATGGGGGCAGGTGACTTTTTTTTCGTAGATCTGACATTTGTGCACTTTCTCACTTCATCCCCATAATTTGAGACCATCACTGTCCAAAAATAACCCTGATATTGGATTTTCTTCACAAGTGCCAAGCCATTCATGTGGGGTCCATAATCCCCCAAATGCCTATGTATGATGACCATCAATGCTTCTTTTTTAGTGAGACACCTTAGTAGTAACCCTTCAGAGGTGAGTTTAAACAAGTCCCCATCGACTAATCTAAATTGTATTGCCAATTATCATAAGGAGGTTCATTCTGAGTTAATCACTCCTTTTTTATATTCTCTTTTTCTTAGGAATTTCTCAATGTCAAGGAACCAACTTCTAGTGTCTTGTACATCCTCGGTTTCCACTAACTAAAAGTAGAATGGTTCTTTGGCTATTTCGAGTATTACTAGCTTTATTTGCTAGAGTTGAGAACCATAACACATTGATGCTAGCGTAGCAAGAGCATCTACCATTTGGTTTTCTTCCCTTGGTACATGTTTGAAAACACACTTTGTGAACTTTTGGGATGCTTTCCAAATAGCTTCTACATAGGGATGGAGTGATTTTTCTCAGATTTCCCAGTCTCCAATGACTTGTCTAATAACTAAGGCGGAATCTCCTACTGCTAAAACTTCTTTCACTCGCATTTTCTTGAGTTCCTCTTACCCAAACAAAAATGCTTCATATTTCATGCCATTGATCGTTACTGAGAATTCTAAGCACTTTGACAGTGGTATGACCTCGTTCTACAGGGTTATCAAAATAAAATCTAGACCAACCCCCTTTTTATTCATCGTGCCATTGAAGAACATTTTCCATATGTTCATAATGCTTCTACGAGTGCCAATTATTTATCTAGAAAATCTAGATCTTCGACGTAGTCATAGTCTACGGGGTTGGTTAGCTAGAAATTCTATAACTGCTTATCCCTTGATTACCTTCTTGGTTACGCACTCGATGTCGAATTCTAATAATAGGAGTAACCATTGTGAGAGTTTCCCGGCTAGGGTTGGTGATTGACAAAGATACTTTATTGGGTCAATCCTCGCGATTGCTTGGATTCTGTAGGACTGAAAGTAATGGTGCAACTTCCTTGTTAGCCAAACCATAATTGTACAAATTTTCTTCCCCAAAGTATATCGGGACTCATGTTGTAGCAATTTCTTACTTAGATAGTAAATAGCATGCTCACACTTATCTTCATGTTCTTGGATGAGCATTGCCCCAATAGATGACTCTTTGATTGCTAGGTATAAAATCAGTGGTTTTTCAGGTGCTGGTGGGTGGAGGACTGACTGATTTATCAAATATTGCTTAATCTTGTCAAATGCAATTTGGTATTGATAGTTTCAAACCATTGGTTAGTCCTTTCTTAACAGCTTGAAGATCGGTTCATATATTGTGGTGAGCTTAGCAATATATCTGATGACATACTACAAGGATCCTAGAAACGAGCGAACTTCCTTTTCCACCATTGGTGCGGGCATTTCTCTGATGGCTCGATTTTTGTCAGGGTTTATTTCAATCCCTTTTTAGTTGACTATGTGGCCTATAAGCTTCCCAGATGTTACCCCGAATACACACTTCTTTGAGCTCAAACGTACATTATACTTCTCGATCTTAGTAAGAAACTTATCCAACATAACCAGGTGCTCTTCTCTAGTGTGAGACTCGATAAGCATATCATCCACGTAGACTTCAATCCCCTTGTGGATCATATCATGAAGCAAAGTAATCACAACACGCTGATATGTTACCCCGACGTCTTTCAACACAAATAGCATTACTTTGTAACAGTATACACCCCATTTGGTGATGAAGGCTGCCTTAATTTTTTTCTATTATGGCCATTAGGATTTGGTTGTTCCCTAAGAACTAGTCCATAAAAGAGTACATAGCTACCCTAGCTGCACTGTCAACTAAGATGTCGATGTGGGGTAGGGGCAAGTCATCCTTTGGAGAGGCTTTGTTTAGATCTCTAAAAACCACGCAAACCCTAACCTTACCATCCTTCTTTGTGCCTGGGATGATGTTGGCCAACAAAGTCAGGTAGTTCACCACATCTAAGAACTTTTCCTTGATCTGTTTTGCCAATTCTACCTTGACTTTCTCTACCCATTCGAGTCTTAGGCGATACAGTTTCTGCTTGACTGGTCTGATTCGAGGGTCGATCAGGATATAATGTTCAACAATTTATCTGTCAACCCATCCATTTCATCGTATGACCAAGTGAAGGCTACCACGTGACATCTAAGTACATTTATTATCTCTCCTTTTTCTTCAGGAGTCAAATCATTAGAAATTATCATCATTTTAGTGATTCATTTATACCCAAATTAACTTCATTTAATGATGTGTCATGAATGTTAAAGATGTTATATATATGATTACATGAATGCATGGTGCCATCTTGCAGAACATCAAACAAGTAAGCAAAATTATTGGATTTCATTGAATAAGCCTCATAAGCATAATTGTTTAGGTAAAAAACATCAGAAATGTTTAGAATTATATCATCATCATTTTCTTCCTCTACATGTGGAGGGTCTTAGGTTACCATGATTGGTGTAGGTGTATCTTCAGTAGGCTCGGGGAACCACCTTTTTTTCTAGTGTGGCCTAAACTAGCTTTTCTCCCAAGAGTTTGACTATGTCAGATACAGCCTGGTCTTGGGTATCGCCCTTTTGCTTCATAAGTTTGGCGATGGCCTTTGTGAATGGGAGACAACAACCTCAAGCTCCCCTTCTTCCTTGGGTTTAGACTTAAAGCTTGACCTGTCACTCTCATCTTCTACCTCCTCCATGACAAGAACTAGATTTTCCTCGAGCAACAAGGGTTCTTGAGATAGCTCAATCAACTTGCCACCTACAAAGTTGAATACATCATTGAAAATTTTGAACCCTTTAGCCTTCTCCCAATTCAGAAGTAACAACTATGGTTCTCCCAGATATTCTTTACTCCCTTCAGTTATTGGCCCCCTCTATCATCAATCAAACACCTTCTTGTTCCGTCAGCCTTGTTGACATCACTACGTAAATGAGCATCCATCATCGAAGATAGCTCATGAATGTTTCATCATCCCCTTACTTACATGCAAATAGGTCTAACATGCACTGTCTGGGTCATTCAAGGAATAAAAATTCTAGCTAGAACTCCATAGTAATATTTTTCTAAGTGCTCTTAGGTTGCTCAGATTGCATCTCGTACCACTCGCTGGCCACCCCTACAAGCGAACAGGGAAATAGTGTTGCCATCATGGCCAGAGAAAGGCCCTATGCTCGGCACAAAGTGTGGAACTTAAAGATGTGGGAAGATGGTGCGCCATTTCCATAAAAAAGAGATATACCAACCAAACTGAAGCTAGTACTTGCTACTTCTTCCCTATGCACTACCTCCCAGTTGCTAGATTGTGCTTCAAGCGTATCCATTACTACATTTGGGTCCATTCCTGACCCAATTAACATCACATACTCCTTATTCCAGCTGGGTGTTGCTACCTCCGATGAAACCCTCCCTATGTGAAATGACATATGTTTTTTACTGGTAAAAACCGACATCCCAGCTATGTTGACTTTAGAGAACTCGATTTCGCTTCCAAATCCACTATAACCTGATTCAGCCTCTAACATCTTCAAAACATGGTCTAAATCAATCCCCATCCCAACAACCATCACGAACTCCCCCTAGACTCTCGGATATGCATTTCTTTCCTCCATATAGGAGCTGACCATTCATACATTTGCTTCGAAGTTAAGCAAAGGGTTCATCTTCGTGCTAGGCTTCAGGGTCGACTCGTGAATGATCATGTCATCCACCAACTTCTAAATAGCCTTTAATAACTCCTTATAGTTGTTTGTTCGATGCCCCAAAGTCACATGATAAGAGCAAAAGTTATTCTTATCTTTATGTCTAGGAGGAGTGTACTTCTTTAAGCTCTCCATCTGCTTCAGCTTCGCACCTTGGTGAATAGAAACCCAAGATTAGCCATGTAGGGGGAAATATTGTGGTACTCCTCCTTAGATATTGGTACAATAGCAACGTTTTCTACCTAAACATACTGAATCATAGGCTGCTTTGTCTTAACCTGCATAGGTTTAGACTCATTTTTCTTATACCACTACTTACTAGTTGGCTTCCCTGTTACTTCTTCCATAGCATCATAACAATCTATCTTCTTAGCCCTGATGAATACCTCCTAATAGCTGTTAAAAGACTCCAACCTAAGACTACTTCTATAAGATGGCAATGCACCATCCAGAAGCTTCACTATCATCTTCGATAAACTCAAGTGATCCTAAAGCCTGACCTGTGTGGCCATCCAGCTCTCGAAATAAGACTTAAATTTTTCACCTTGTTTCTACCTCACTACCTCCAAGTTCTGCATCATGGTGATCATCAGGGTGTTGAAGCTATGATGCTCGATCATGGCTTGGGGAGAGATGATTCCAATCATAGGCTATGTCAATGGGAAGGTGGCTATACCACTCATCAACAGGACTGGCAATGGTGATGATAAAGATCTTGGCCATCATTTGATCATTTACCTTTAGGGCCCTCATCACATTTTGATAGTGCACCAGATGGGCACGGGGGATTATAGTGCCCAGGTACTTCTCGAACTATGGCATTGCAAAGTTTGGAGGCCAAGTATCCTCATCCCTAGCTATTGATTGTGTAGGGTGAGTATTCATCTAACCTTGCATAAGATGACCATCGTGGGTGGCCAAGAACCACAGCCATAACTCTACCATCCCCGATTATTGGAGAACATTATATCCTACTCCTAGATAGAACCCATACTAACTTCCTTGACCATATTGCCCTTGGCTTGGAAACATCTAAGAGGGTATTGGTTGAAATTGTGATGATACTAGTGCATTCTAACTCGGAATCGATGGTTGAGCTGCCCACTGAATACCCTGAACGAGTGAGACATAGTTGGAAGAAGGCCTGATGTTTGTTAGTGCCACTGACCTTGGTGCAAATACTAACTGGCCTAGCTGCCCTGGGAAGAATTGACTAACGACCTATGTTTGAGAAGTTCTTACGAAGTTGTACCCTAGTTGACTAACTTGCGGCTGGCCTTGCCCTACGTCAAACTGATAAAAGGTGGGAGCAATAGCGTTTTTAACTAGGAAAATTGTAAGAGAAGGAGAGGGTCCCTTGTGTATGGCTGAACCACCAATATTGAGGGTGATATCCGGATTAGACATCAAATAATTAGCTCTCTCCCCGGGCTGAATGGCCTAGCATGGCGATTGATGACTGATGCCAATTGATTATTGTTCACAAAGGTGTTTAGAGTGGTTGCAATCTTGGTGCTCACCAATGATTGATGTGTTAGATATCATGTATGCCCTAGAGGTAATTGGGGTGATATATCTTTATTAGTTATAATGTACAAATAGTTTCGAATTAATATTAATAAACATTAAGGCATCTTTGTTACTTATCAGTGCTTTTAATTTATTTATGTATCCCGCTGGTATCATATATGTATATGCGCATTGATGAGATAAAGTCCATGACTACTTCATGGCATAAAAGTGTGAGGACATAGTGGGAGCTATGTGGTGTGAGAATGGCACATATGTGTTACTATGAATAGTTTAAATATCCCTAGTTATAGTTTCATTGAGACTAGACATCAATGGAGTGGACATACTAGCATATGTAGGCTTACTCCTTGGATTAGATCCAAGCAGCCTATCTCACAAGCTGAAGGTGGTACCTTGAGTTAACACATGAATGTATTTGGGTAATACATTGGAGACCGCTATAAGACAGTTACTCGAAAATAACTATATCCATGTGTTGGTGTCATGTCTTATTACAGTAGTAGTACAAGTATCCTCAGACATGAGATACTAGTTACCTTGTGTAGGAGTTACTAAACTTTGGGTCATACTTATTCATACCTTTGTAATCAGGATGACATGGGTGATTACGAGTGTTGGTAAGCCGAGTAGTCAAGATGGGATCCATCTCTTTTGATATAATGATATAATGGGAAATGTATTTTAGGGCCCCTTGTTGAAGTGACACATTCATAAACCTCTAATCAGAGTATAAGATTGATAGAATGGGTTTCTAGTCAATCTTGATATATGATGGCCGATTGGTGTTCTTCGTGAACAAGTCTAATTCCAGGATTGCTACGGCTATTACATGAGCTGACACTTAATCTAAGCTTAATAAAATAGATGGTACTTAACTTGATGGAATGAGTGTATTGTATTGGTTACAATTGTAGAACCGGATCAAGTCACAAGCACGTGACATTCCAAATATTGGGGATCATATTTCTTTGCTAGAAAGCTCATTCGATCATCTAGAGCTATAAGGTTCCATATCGGTCTGGAACACTAAGCCTAAAGGTTGCCGAATAGAAAGCCAAGTTTAGGTTAACCTCTAGTAGCTTAATACTTTGGGATCCTATGAGGTTACAGACTTTGGGTTTTTATCGGATTAAGTAAAGAACCTATAGACTAGGTCTATGCCGAGAATATCTGGTGGTCGAATTCATTAGAAGAATTATTAATTGGTTGGACTGAATTAATAATTAAAGGGAATAAAGAGAAAATATGGAAAAATTTCATAGAGCATAGCAAGGGATTTTTCCCGTTGCAAGTGGGCCCCAAATGAACATAGGTTGTTTAGAGTGGAACCTGCGCGGCTTCCCCGCGAGCTAAAAAGCTCTCGGGCCGTTAGCGCATGGGCTTATGGTAGTAAGGCAAGCCCACAAGGGCTTGCCTTGTTGTTGGACTCACTAGTTAGCTCGTGGGTCCTAGTAACCTGCACGGCTAACCTGCTGAGTATGATGGGATAATCCTATCCCACTTTGTGTTTGAGGGGGAGTCAAACACTCCCCCTTTTCCTTATATATAGGCCTCCCCTCTCTCATTATTCTACACTTCAACTCAACTTTTCTCTCTAAGTTTGACATCTCTCTCTTCGTTCATTGTTCGAGATCATTCAAAAGTTTCTCCAAACAAATGAATAATTCTTTTAAAGGCTCTTTCTAAAGTGAGCCTTCTTGGTTTATTTTCAAGTTGGTCTTCGTGCGGTCTAGCACCTGCTGTTTACTAACAAGTTCTTCCTCAATGAGGTTTTGGTCGGTGAAGATCCGTGTGGATCAATCGTAGAGGTTATCCTTGTATTGAAGCTCGTACTAATGAAGTTCTGCCGAATTGCTTTAAGGAACACAGTTACGAAAGAAAGTGAAAGCACGCATCAACTAGTAATGTTCTAAACTTAGATTCTAGGTTTCTTTTATAAACTTTATAAACTTAAAAACATCTATGGAACATTTTAACCTAGATTATATCAATCATGGCATGCTTAGAAGATCTTTAGGTTAATTTTAAGTTTTAAAATTCCACCTTGCAATGTTTACATGTTCAGCTACTTTCTTGATTAACCAGCAGTAGTATCAGAGCCTGCCTTATGCTATGCATGATTGATTATAATACGTTAAAATGATATATTTTATGAATTGATTAAAGTATGCTATACATGAGTTAGGTTTCAATTCATGCTATTGAAAATGATGTGATAACTAGATTAAGGTTTTTCTCAAACTTAGTTTAGGTGATTATCATATAAATTAGCAATGTTTTATCACACATGTAAATGCTTTGATTGATGGTCGTCCCGTACTTCACTCAATTAAAGAATGAAATCTTTAACTCATAATTGTTCATGGTATAATGAATCGAAGTATCCGTGGTTATTTTGGCAAGGATTGGACTTGGCTTCTCATTAACTTTAAGGGAGCCCTCTCCTACTTGGAAATCTCTATCGGTATTAGATTCAAAAGTACCTAAGGGACTTTTATGACTTAGTCAATTTCAAGTATGAGAATTGGATGTTGCATATTATTTTATAAACGTGGTTTAAGTTGTTAAAATAAAACTTATAAAAATAGGTGCAATGACTTAAAATATGGACTTTGTTTGTATTGCATGCTATGTGGAGTCTTAGTATAATGGAATGATTACGATATACCAATCCTGAGCATGTTCCCTTAGAGTTAATAATTCCAAATAGCCTGGAATTATTATTTTCATAATCATATCTATCGTATAAGACCTAAACTAGGGCGAGACCAGTGGCACCAATAAAATCCCCACAACAATATTAAGGCGATATATAGTCTTCCCATCATAAATCGTGATACAAACCTTAAGCACGTATACAACATGCCTTCCCTTAACATTTGTTTGTTCATGAGACTAGATAGGGTTAAAGCCTTAACCGAAATGAGTTAGTTATCCATATTGTTGGAGCTAATGCTAGATTGGAGATACATTTGAGGAGTCGTACGATTGGGTCGCACGTCTCAAGAAAGAGAACTCAAATGGATTAGCAATTGAATGAGATGTAAATGGACAGGTTCTAACCATAGTTATCTTGTTATAGCTTGACCTACTATAGCAGGGGTTATAATGAGTGGCTATGGATGCTACCTACTAAGGAAAATTGGTTGAACCAAATTTCCTAAATTTAAATAGAAGTGGTTATTTGAATGTCGAGAAAATAGTAGGAATTATGTGTTTAATTAAAGACCTTATATTAAATGCATGTACATAAACTAATAGCTAAACAAATTTTATCTTATATCTAGGTTGAACAATGAATCCGAACATAAACCTTTGCTCAATTCTTAACAACAAATTAGATGGTTTAAACTTTACTAATTGGTTCAGGGCGGTGAGGATAGTCCTCATATCCGAAAGGATAGCTTATATTCTAGATGAGCCCCTCCTTGATGAGCCTGATATTGAAATAGATTTCAACGAGCATGAGGTATGGGAGAAGTATAGAAAAGATTGTGAAATAGTGCCATGTATAATGCTGGCAACCATGAATTCTGAGATTCAGAAATAACATGAGAGCATGGACCTCAATACCATGATTCTCCATCTTCGTGAGCTTTTTTCAGAGCAGGCCAGGTCTGAGAGATTTGATACATCAAAACTCTTATTCGGAACGAAGATGCAGGCTGGCACTTCAGCACCACAACATGCTCTTAAACTATTGGGTTACATAGAAAAGCTGACTCAATCAGGTTTTGTGATGGATCACGAATTATGTGTGGATCTGATTTCACAATTTATGACTAATTATTATATAAACAAGATTGACACCACACTGCCCGAGTTGGTCAAGATGTTGAAAATGGTAGAGCATAAGATTTGAAAGGATCCAAAAGCTTTACTTTTAGTTGAGAAAACCAAACCTTTCAAGGGTGTGTCCCATTTTGGAAAGGGTCTGAGTGCTAAGAAGAATATTAGTAAGAAGAAGAATAGGGAAGAAAAGAACTACAAATGTCTGCTTCTAATATGGCAAGGGCGGCCACTGGGAGAAGGATTACAAGGTTCAGATTTTCTGAACAAATTAAAGAAAGCCAAGTGAGGGATCTACTTCAGTTATGCTCATGATAGAGAGTTTCTCTACAGTTCCCTATGAGTTTACTTGGGTATTAGATACTAGTTGTGGTACTCATATTTGTACTTCTGTGCAGGGATTGTGGAACAGTAGCAGCCTTGCAAGGAGGGAAATGGACCTAAGAGTTGGAAATGGAGCATAGGTTGCTGCAATAGCTATAGGAACATTTAGCCTTCATTATCTTAGTAGCCTAGTTTTAGTTTTGAACAATTGCTGTTATATTCCTGATGTCACAAAGAATATTAATTCTGTTACACTTTTAAGAACAGAGGGATTTGATATTTTATTTTCTAATAATAAATGTTAAATTCAACGTGATAATGTTCTTTATACTTGTGGAATTTCTATGGATGGTATTTATGTTCCTAAAACTGAAATTTTAAATATAAACATTGTTAAGAAATCGAGATTAGATAATGAGAAATCCTCGTATTTATGGTACTGTCGTCTAGGCCATATAAATGATACTCGCTTAACTAAGTTACACAAATGTGGAGACTTAGGCCCAATGGAATGGGAATCCAATGGTGCACGTGAATTTAAAAGGGAAGATGACTAAGAAACATTTCAAAGGAAAGGGATAATGTGCCACTAGTACTTTGGAAATAATACATTATGATGTATGTGGTCCAATGAGTTTTAAGACACATGAGGGTTTCGTCTACTTCATAACCTTTATTGAAGATTACTCACAATATGGTTATCTGTACCTTATGAGGTACAAGTCTGAAATTTTTTGAGCAATTCTAAGAGTTTAGAACTAAAGTAGAGAAATAGCTTGGGAAAAGTGTCAAGACCCTTCGATCTGATCGAGGTGGTGAATACTTAAGATAAGAGTTTCAGGATTATCTAAGGGATAATGGTATTTTATCTTAGTGGGCACCTCCTTATACACCCCAACACAATGGAGTGTTAGAAAGGAGGAATTGAACCCTACTCAATATGGTTCGGTCCATGATGAGCCAAGTAAAACTCACTAGATCCTTTGGAGGTTATGCACTTGAGAGCGTAATTTATATTATAAACAGAGTGCCCTCTAAATTAGTTGATCAAACTCCATAGAATTATGGTATGGTAAGAAACCCGCTCTTTCTCACCTGAGAGTTTGGGGATGTCCTGGTTACGTAAAGAGGATGAGTTCAAATAAGCTAGGTGCTAAGCCTAACAAGTTTCTGTTTGTAGGTTACCCTAAGGAGACTATAGGATATACCTTCTTTGATCCCAAGGAAAAAAAATTCCTTGTTTTAAGAAATGCTTAATTCCTGGAGAAGGAGAATATACTTATGAAAAGCTAATGGGAGCAATCTTGAGTTAGGCACTGAAGAAGATCAAATAGATAATCAACTAATTATACCTACACCTGTTACACAAGATAGTGTAAGCATGGAACAACCTACTATAACACTAACATTGCGTAGGTCAGGCCGAGCTCCAATCGCTCCTCAACGATACGGGTTTTTCATCACTGATGATAAACATCTCTTTCTTATGGAAGATGATGAGCCCAAGACTTCCAAGGAGGTAATGGAAGGCTTAGAATTTGACAAATGGCTTACAACTATGAGGTCGGAGATGGACTCCATGTACGAAAATCAAGTTTGGAGCTTGATTGATGCTCCAAGTGGGATTAGGCCCATAGGATGCAAGTGGGTTTTCAAAAAGAAAACTAACATGGACGATAACATAGTTGCTTATAAAGCAAGGCTGGTTGCAAAAGGGTATAGTAAAAAAGAAGGCATTAACTATGATGAGACCTTTTCATCGGTGGCCATGCTGAAGTCTATCAAGATACTCCTTGCCATCGCTGCTCATTATGATTATGAGATTTGGCAGATGGATGTGAGGACAACATTCCTTAATGGGAATCTAGACATGGATGTGTTTATGGAAAAACCCAAGGGTTTTACATCCAATGATGGCTCAAAGGTGTGCAAGTTGCAGAATTCCATTTATGAACTTAAGCAAGCATTTAGGAGTTGGAATATTAGGTTTGACGAGACAATCCGAGAAATTGGTTTTGTGTCAAACTCTAATGAGCTCTATGTATATAAGAAAGATAGTGGGAGTTCGATCGTTTTCCTTGCATTATATGTTGATGACATATTACTGGTAGAAGATGATATTCCTTTTCTTCAGGCAGTTAAGTCATGGTTGTCAAAGAAGTTCTCCATGAAAGACTTTGCGGAAGCATCTTTTATACTTGGTATAAAGATCTACCAAGATAGATCTCGAAGGCTGCTAGGTCTTTTGCAAAGTACATACATAGACAAGGTTTTGGCTAGATTTAACCTTGAGTAGTCAAGAAAGGGTTATCTCCCAATGTCTCACGGGATTAGCCTTTCTAAATGTGAGTGTCCAAGAACACAAGAAGAGAGACTGCGCATGAATGGAATACTCAATGCCTCAGTGATAGGTTACATCATGTGTGCTATGGTATGCGCTCGGCCTAACGTCTCACAGGTATTGAGTGTCACAAGCAGATTTCAATCAGATCTAGGTGAGAAACATTGGATGGTTGTTAAAACTATCCTTAAGTACTTATGTAGGACTAAGGATATGTTTTCAGTATATGGAGAAGGTGATCTCACTTTGAAGGGATACACCGATGTGAGTTTTCAGTCTGACAGAGATGATTATAAGTCGAAGTCAAGTTATGTGTTTATGTTAAAGAAAGGGGCAATTGTTTAGAAAAGTTTCAAACAGGATACGACTGCCAATTCAACCATAAAATCTAAGTACATAGTTGCTTTAGAAGTGGCTAACCAAGCTGTTTGCTTAAGGGATTTATTGGTGATCTTAGTGTGGTGTCTAGCATTGTAAATCTAATAGCGGTCTATTGCGATAATAATGGGGCTATTGCTCAAGAAAAGGAACCACTATCTCATCAGAAAAATGGACATGTACTTAGAAAATACCATCTCAATCAAGAGATAGTAGCTAGAAAAGATATCGATTTAGAATACATCTTGACGGATAAGAATCTAGCAGATGGGCTAACTAAGCCATTGACTCAAGTTAAACATGACCAGCATATTAACGAGTATGGCATGAAACACATGGATAATTGGCTCTAGTGCAAGTGGGAGATTTTTAGACATGATGTATTCCCTAGAGGCAATTAGGGAGATATATCATTATTAGCTATAATGTACAAATAGTTTTGAATTATTATTAATAATAATTAAGGCATCTTTATTACTTATTAGTGCTTTTAATTTATTTATGTATGTTGCTGGTATCATATATGTATAGTATTAAATATTCATATGAGTATTGATGAGACAAAGTCCATGAATACTTCATAGCGTAAAAGTGCACGGACATAGTGGGAGCTATGTGGTGTGAGAATTACACAAACATATTACTATGAATAGTCTAAATATCCATAGTCATAGTTTCATGGACATCAATGGAGCGGACAGACTAGCATATGTAGGCTTACTGCTTGGATTAGATCCAAGTAACCAATCTCATGAGCTGAAGGTGATACCTTAAGTGAACACATGAATGTGTTCGGGTAATACATTGGAGACTGCTATGAGACAGACACTAAAAAATAATTATATCCATGTGTTGGTGTTATGTCTTATTGCAGTAGTAGTACTAGTATCCTCAAACCTGTGATTCTGGTTACCTTATGAAGGAGTTGCTATACTTTGGGTCATACTTATTCATACCCTGGAGATCAGGATGACATGAGTGATTACGAGTATAGTGATGATCACATGTTGGTAAGCCGAGTATTCAAGATGGGATCCATCGCTCCTGATATAGTGATATAATGGGAGATGTACCTTAGGGCCCCTTGTTAAAGTGGCACACTCATAAACCTCTGATCAGAGTATAAGATTGATAGAATGGGTTTCTAGTCAATCTTGAGAGATAAATTCCGAGTGGAGTTCTTCGTGAATAAGTCTAATTCCAGGATAGCTATGGCTATTACATGATTTGATACTTAATCCAAGCTCAATAAACTGGATGGTACTTAACCTGATGGAAGGAGTGTATTGTATTGGTTACTACTGTAGAACCAGATTGAGTCACAAGCACATGACATTCCAAATATTTGGGGATTATGCACCTTTGCTAAAAAAATCCCATTTGATCATCTAGAGCTACTAGGTTCAATGTCGGTCTGGAACACTAAGACTAAAGGTTACCAGATGGTAAGCCAAGTTTAGGTCAACCTCTAGTGGCACAATACTTTGTGATCCTATGAGGTCACGCACTTTGCGTCTTTATCGAATTAAGTAAGGAACCTATAGACTAGGTCTATGTTGAGAATATCTAGTTGCTGAATTGATTAGAAGAATTATTAATTTGTTGGACTGAATTAATAATTACAATGAATAAATAAAAAATGGGGAAAATTGCACAGAGCGTAGCAAGGAATTTTTCCCATTGTAAGTGGGCTCCAAATGAACATGGGTTGTTCAGAGTGGGGCCTGCAAAGCTGCCCCTCAACCATGTGTGGTAAGCCCGCATGTGCTAGTGGGCTGCAAGCCCACTAGGCTATGCAGGTAGCCTACAAGCATGGGCTAGCGG
The DNA here is from genome assembly GCA_949673415.1 of Euphorbia schlechtendalii. Lineage (NCBI taxonomy): Eukaryota > Viridiplantae > Streptophyta > Magnoliopsida > Malpighiales > Euphorbiaceae > Euphorbia > Euphorbia schlechtendalii. The sequence goes on along the minus strand of CATIWQ010261887.1, from coordinate 11,428 downwards.
TTGGACTTCTAGGCTAGCTCGTAGGTCCTAATGACCTACCCGACTAACTTGCTAAGTGAGATAGGATAATCCCATCTCACTTTGTTTTCGAAGAGGACTTAAACACTCTCCCTTTTCCCTATATATAGGCCTCCCCTCTCTCAATATTCTACACACTTCAACTCAGCTTTTCTCTCTAAGTTTGACATCTCTTTCTTTGTTCGTTGTGCGAGATCCTTCACAAGTTCTACAAACAAATAAAGAATTCTTTTGAAGGATCTTTCTAAAATAAACCTTCTCTGTTTATTTTGGGATTGGTCTTTGAGCAGTCTACAACTACTATTTACTAATGGGTTCTTCCTTAAAGAGGTTTTGGTCGGTGAAGATCCTAGTGGATCAATCGTAGAGGCTATCCTAGTTCCGAAGCTTGTGCTAACGAAGTTCTACCGAATTTCTCTAAGGGAACACCGCTACCTAAGAAAGAGAAAGCACACTCAACTGGTAATGTTCCAAAATTAATTGCTAGGTTTCTTTTATAAGCTTTATAAATATAAAAGCATCTATGGAAGGTTTTAACCTAGATTTTATCAATCATGGCATGCTTACGAGATCCTTAGGTTAATTTTAAGTTTTGAAATTCTGTCTTGTAACTTTTGCATGTTTAATTACTATCTTGATGAACTAGCATGATGTAGTTACGGGTTCTGCCCTGCCAAAGAGTCTATTTGTCCCCCACATTGTCCTCTTGCAAGTTTTCCATAATATCTATCTAATGAAAGTTAAACGGAGTGTACGGAACCTCCTCCAAAGTGTCCATGATCAAATAAATGTGTAGTAAGCGATGAGTAGGCCTTTCCCAAGCCTTTTGGTGAACAAGCTTTTTCCTAGCTGAGATATACAAGAAGATAATTAGGTTAGCACATTAGATCATGATGTGTGAGATGTTAATGTTATGGTTGCATTCATAAGGAGTTAATGTGCCATGATGTGAAATAAGTAAAGTGCTTGTCAATCCGTTTGAAATAAACGGGGTTAGTCATTAGACAAAGTGATAAAATGCAGAAATGAAAGTCCAACCCCTAGGGGTGTATTTGAGATTTTTACATTGTCTATGTGATAGCGTAATAAGAATTATGTATTATAAATGAAATGAGGTGACCAAGTTACCTGTGCGGTAATAGGTCAATAGTTCGAGATTTCATACTATGACTAGATCTCATGAGATGAGAAGGTTCAATTGATTTTGGGTAAGCAGTGCGACATACCTTGATGAAATCGCATAAAATTTAAAATGCATGAAAATAACTATCTTATATAGCTATTAAATGGCTATTTTAGTTCTTTTGCCCAATTAGGGCGGAGTTTTGAATGTCAGTGTGGTCATTAGTATTAAAAGGTATGCGGTGATGCATAAATCATTACCCCGTGAGGGTGGGTTATTCGGGTGTGTTATACACCTCAAATATTGGCAAGGTATATTTTTTGAAATGACTTCGCCCTATGTGGGCATGGGTTTGGATATCAACAGGGATATCATGTGATATGGAGAAAATATAGCTTGGATTTATGTTTGCCCCGTTTGGTCTATTAGTACGTGTAATTGCTCTATGCGGGTTAGGAATCAGATGCCAAGTGGGCATCGCATAAAAATTTGGGTATAAAGGTATGTTTTCCCTATATGAGCTAAGTATTAGACATCATCTAGACATCACACTAAAAGAGATAAATGATGTTTCATGATTCTAATAGGTTTCATGTTATCTTAGGGTGATACGATCTCGAGTGTCAACTAATTCTAAGTATGAGTGATATCAAATTGGAATCATGATGATGAGAACATGCTATGTCCATTTTATATCATTATGAGTGTGTGTGTGTGTGTGTGTGTGTTCAAGTGTATGCATTAAGATTCGTCATTAGCATGGCACATTTGTACAATGCATGATGAATCGAAAGCAGTAAACACGTAGCACATAACATGCAACGTCCAAACTTCAAACCATATAACTCCTACGCTTAGGGTTTTTAACTAGTCTCTATCATAAGTTTTGTTCATCTTAGTGCTACGGGGGCACTAAGAGTGCACCTACAAGAGAAATATAATGCATGAACATTTGTTGGGTAACACCCAAGGGAAAATGCCTACAGTTTATCTCCATGAGGTTTGCTTTTGGGTTGTTGATGTAGAAGGTTCTTGTTGCACTAAAACACACTCCAAGCCTCTCTTCGAATAGGTTCTAATGAGGGAGCTACATTAAGTATGGCAACAAGTGCTCCACTCGCTCAAGTACTATCTCTTCTAAGGGAGGAAGATGAATACAAGAGTAAGTATCGTAGTAATAGGGTACCTTAGACTTACAAGCTAATCCCCTCTATTGCAATGATATATTATGAATATGACATAATTAAGATACTACAGAACAATGTGATCAACAATTTTAGGCACGTATCCAAGATCTAAAACCTTTTAAAAAAATAAGTTTAAGAAAATATCCCCAGTAGAGTCGCCATTGTTAGAGGACGACACGGATGCGATGGGCTGAGAGTGTGCTGAGATGAGATACGAGGTCCAATGGGGTGTTTTTGTGAAAATAAAATATCAGGTCGGGGACCCGAAAGGTTTAAAAGAGAAAACGAAATCGATTTAGATCGTTAAACTCGAAGTCGCTATCTTGTAGTGTAGAGTCACCACCTGGATTAGCTCTTCCAGGAATTAAAGTCCTGTAAGGCTTAACGTCCAGAGAACGGCCCACTAAGACATAGAGATTCGAGTTTGGGATAAGTTGCTTACTTTTTATTGGATCACATTAAATTACATCTACAAATAACCGTGTTTCTTAATTGTTCATATTTGAACTAAAGTCATTTTCATGTATATAAAGTATTATTTAACAAGCATGAGGAAAGCAGTAAATTCATACATAAAGTAATAAATAAATGCGGATAAATAAAATTAAAAATTACAAAATCTTGGGGGATGCAACCGCCCGTCTGGTCTATTAATTACATTTCCTTTAAAAATAATTGCAGCATTCGAAGGAAAATAAAATCCTAGGCATACATCTAATCTAATCTACCTGAATCCACAAAGATTAGCATAGGACATATAACACAACATAAATATTTACACATATGCTCGATTTGATTTGGAGAGGCCTGTTTAAAATATCGGAAATTGAGAATTCTTTTTCTTAAGAGAAAAATAATTTATTTTATAAACAAATAGGTTGCTCATTTTTAATTAGTGAAAATGATCGCATGGCAAAAATTTGAGCTCTGTTATCCAGTAATAGTTTTTATTCCCTTCGTGGGGGTATTCTAATACAAATATCGGAGGATCTCGATAATTTAAAAAATTAAAGAGAGAAAAGATGGAAGAAAGCTTACATAATAAAATCAATTAAATAAACTAAAACGCTTACATAATAAAATCAATTAAATAAACTAAATGAATTAATAAAATAAAAATTAAATAATAAAAAGGCATAAAATAAATACTAGGTGAACATGTAGAATTGAAGAAAAACAAAGAAGTCACGAGAGAAAGCAACTCTAGGAACTCAGAGGTTTACCTTTTCAGTGCAAATCCACTTCAACAAATCCGTTGGATCTCCGAGAGCGTTCCTCATTCATTTTTTTGGTTGTGATGAAATGAAATTTGATTTTAAAAAAATAAAATTCAGGACCAAAATTCATGGTTAAGTCCAAAAATAATTGAAAATTTTTGAAAAGATGAAAAAAATAACGTTGTCAAAAAGCCGGAGTGATTTCGTCTTTTTTTGCTAATAATTTTTATCGTTTGTACCTTGAAAATACCCCCTATTTATAGGGAAAAATTCTGGATATGGCTGAGTTCATCAGGTTCGTCAGCGAACTCAGCCCTTCGTCGAAGAAGGCTGGCTAGCCAAGCCAGCTTCGTGCTAGCTTCACCAGCTCTGTGCTGGATTTGGGTTGGTTTTGTTTTTTTGTTATTTATTTATTTATTTATTATTTATTTTTTTAATTAATTTTTTTTATTATTGAAGACTTAAAATATTTATTCAAGTCCTTAAAATATTTATTTTAAGGCTTTAAATATTTGTATGGCCCAGCGTATTTATTTAGGCCCCCAAAATATTATTTGGTGATGAGGAGGGCTCCCATTTGAAGATCACTGGATAATCAAGATTTAGTGAGATTCAAGGATTTGATCTTGAAAATCCATCATTATCTAACACGTGAGCTGGTATAAAATCACGTGCTCATAGGTGAGGATATTCATCGACTTTGTGGCCAATCCCTGTATTTTTCGATTTGTTTTTGCAGCCACATGTTTATACTAACTTTAGTAGGACCAAAGCCATCGAGAAATGGTGGAACCTCACACCCAGGGATCCCACGCTTAGAGCTGCTATCGATGCTACTAGCTTTGGTATCCTGGCCAGGATCTTGCCTATGTAGATACCTCATCTTCTGTATCCTGCATGTACTTCTTTGGTTGAGAGGTGGTCTGAGACCACTCACACCTTCCACCTTCCCATGGGTGAGCTCACCATCACTCCATCTTACATGGTGGTTATGATAAGGTTAGCATGGACCAACAGAGCCATTCCCTTTGATGTACTTATGGATTGATTCTCTTCCTCTCAATGGGTCATTGCTCAAGTGACGGAGCTATTTGAATTGATGCCCCGGGCAAGCAAGCTCTCTTATAAGGAGTTGTACCTTCTCTAGTGTAGGATGGATGTAGTACCCATTGGTGTCCAATCCCAATGTGTCTGCTCGTTCGTGATCTTTCTACTCACAGTCCTCTTCTTCCTAGTTGCCTCTACTAAGATCAAATATGGGTTGATCTCGGTTGTGGAGACTATTACTCAGATTCGGGGGTAGAATTTTCCCAGAGTTATCCTTGGCTAGATGTACTACGGCCTCAATTAGGCTATGTGGTCTCAGGACAAAGCCCTCAACCTGAGTCACATCTTGCTCCAGGTATTTTCTTAAATATTTCTCTTTTGTTTATTTGTGATATTTTATTGCCTTTTGACTTCTTCCTTTTTGAAGGTTTGGGCCTTCGAGTAACACATCCTTCCTCCTTCAATGTTCAAGACTGGTCCAGTACTAGGGGAGCACTTCTTGGCCATCTGGTGTCAAAGGATTCGCGATCTCCATAAGTGGCGGATCGCCTACCATGAGTGCCTTCGCCATGTGGCCATTGAGCAGGTATTTGCCTATTCATTCTTCTTTTTCCCTATGAAACGAATTTATAAGTTTCAAACATATTCACTTTGAGATTTGTTACTAACCTTGCGATGAAATTTTCTTTCTCTTATTATAGCTCATTACCGACCCATGGACCGACGTGCTGAACTAGGAGTTCGTTGAGGTTATACGGCGATTATGGATAGCCATCGCATGGTGCTAGAGTGTCCTCTCTCCCTCGAATGGTATTTCGGGGAGAGGATCAGAGATTGGCAGACCTCTATGGTGGATCACCAGCCCGTGCCTCCTCATCCTCCTACCAGGGTGTTCTGGCCTAATCTAAAAGTCACCTCTCATATGGATCAGGCTATCTTTCTGGACAGCTTCAGTGCAACGAACCTCCCCATTGATGGTGATTATCTCACCCACATGCGCTTACTCATGCCCCCTTGCCCCTACAAGTGAATGATGGCAGCAAGGATTGGCATCTCTAGAAGGTGATAGAGATGGCAGCAAGGGACCTCTCGGATGAGGAGGAGGTCGTGACGGACTATGGAGGAGGCGGTGGTGATGACAATCCTGATGATGGTCCTAGCGACGGTATGGGTCGCGGAGGCAGTGCATCGAGCGAGGGTCACATCGGTGATGTCCCGAGCTCTTCCCGGGCATGGTTTTACCTTTAATTCTCATCTTTTCCTTAGCATTTTACCTTCTTTTATATGAATTTCAACTTTAAAGTAGGCGAAGGCAGGTAAGCGAGCTCGAGCTGATATTGGGAGTTCACGGGGAATGATTCAATCTACTCTAGGCTTTTTAGAGGGTCACCTCATGACTTCTTTCGGGATGGCCTTCTCTCTCCTTACAAGGATCGAGAAGTGGCAGATCCAGACCCTACCTTTGAGCCCCTACATGTTATCCTTCACACCTCAAGACACTACCCACGTGAGGCTCCATTCTTTTATCCCTTTAAATTTATGTCTTAGATGTTTGCGATTCTTTATTTGGCCCTCATTTGATTGTGACAAATCCCACAAGCTGATGCTAAGATGATTGCCCATCATTACATATCTACGTGCGATCTAATCATCATGTAGAACGGGGTTGCTAAGGTATTCTTACCTGACTTCTTCTGAATAAAATATTCTTACATTTGTATTCGCATGCTTCCCATGTTCATGCATGAAGATATGTATGTATGTATGTATGCTTGTTATTATTCATTATTATTTTTCATGAATGCTGATGATGTGATGCATGTTTCTACTGTAGGTATTGCTTTCTTTAGAGAAATAGGATAATGTCCTTGTTCAAACTAAGGTCTAGGATCTCCGAGGCCAGATAAGGACTCAAGAGCCACGAATCGAGCACCTTGAGGGGTAGTTGGCTTGGAGGGTATGTTGCTTAACTTCATCTAGAGGGAGCCGATCCAGGGTCCGCGTAGAGGGACCCCTTCCAGATCTAGCCTTCATCATGGAGCATCCAGGAGCCAAGATGGGGAGGGTGATAGCCGAATTGGTAATACCAAGGAGGGGGAGGAGGTTGATGCTTCGTCATTTTCTTTTTATACTTTCTACACTCATTTTAGAAATTTTAGCTTGTAGTTAGCGCTGTTGACACCTTTTAAACATTGTTTTTATTTAAACAATTACCTGTTGAATTTTTGAATTTGAACAACAAATTTAATTGAAATTTCTCTATATTTCAATCAAATTCACGATGCTTGAACTTGTAAGTACATCACTTTCCATCCTTAAATGTGTTAGCGAGTTCCTAGGTTCTAAATTAAGCTCACAAACTGACTTTTGGCTGAAATAATGCCCCCTTTTTGTCACCGTAACTGCTATATCATTAACTACAAGGGAAAATTCAGTCTGATAATAAAATATAGACAACTATGTGGGGAAGCCATATCTTTAACAACATTTCAACATTGTTAATGATATTGGTCATATCATTAATGAAATTTCTCAAGTTGTTAATGACATTGCCTTTCAGTTTTTAGACTTTCTTCTTTCTTTGCTTCTCTTCCAATGACGACTTACAAAAAGTATCTTCGAGTTTTCCTACACTCATTGAAGAATCCAGATTAGAAGAGACTTGAAAGATTTGGTTTTTGGGGGCTTTTCTATCTCGCATTTCGTCCCGTGAACATGGTCTTAGTCAAAGCCGTGCTTTTATTTTGGGATCCGATCACCCATTTTTTCTACTTTACCCACCAGGAGCTTTGCCCTATGATTAAGGAGTGTCAAGCTATCCACAGGATTCAATACCCTCGAGCCTTTCCACTAGCAGTCCCATCTTATTGCTTTGGAGTTGACGACACCCTTGATTAAGGAGTCTCAAGCTATCCTCGGGATTTAATGCCCTTGGATTCCATGGCGCCTTTCCTTTCTCACCTACCATCTCCTGGAGGGTTCTAAGTTGATGTCGTGTTATAGTGGTGTATTAGTGCTCTGAGAACTCACGTTTCTTAGCCTTATATGGTTGCTTAACTGTTGATGGCCGAGTTTATTTGTGGAGTTGGTACCATTGCCCTATTTCGATTACTATCTATCATTGATCCTCTTTCTCGGGGGAATTCTCCTTCTGCTCTAGCACTAGAGGAAAATCTTATCGGTATGGATGCAGCTACTCCACATCCTGACCTGTTTGGTGATCACTTCACTATTCTTGAGGTAAGATAAATACGACCATTGATCTTGTGTCCTTTCTCCTTCTACTCTAGCACTAGTAGAGAATCTTATCGATATGGATGCAGCTGCTCCACATCCTGACCTAGTTAATGATCACTTCACTTTTCTTAATGTAAGATAAATACGACCAATGATCTTGTGTCCTTATTTTCTACAAAACTGACATTATATATTTCATGTGTGGTTGTTGGAGAAACTTTCTTTGATTAGTGATCCTTGGGGTACCCTTTTGATTACTTGACAGTTTCTTACAACAAGCGAGGATTGACCATTGAGGGATATTCATGGATGAGCGAGGGTGAATGGATCTAGTTGTTGAGTCAGATTTTAGATGATAGGATTCATTAGCTTTGCTCTTGGTGGGTGATTACTCACGTTGCAGTCCTAATGCATGAGGATGAGATACTGCTGATGGGCCTACAATTTTCCACCTTATAAACACCCAATCTCTTTTACAGATAGTCTGGGAGGCGTTAGAGGATAGCGTGAAGTGTTTGCTCCTCTAGGGTTTTAGAGTGGCATCACACCTGGCCAGATAGGTTATGGAGCCTATGGATGTAACATACTCAGTTTGGTCATCTTGATTATTGAGCAGTTGAGACTACAGAGATCGATCGATTCTACTGTGGATGGCTGGGGGCGATTAGGTCCCTAGCGGATCCTGAGACGTACTCTTGGGTGATGTGAGAGTGGTCTAGGGAGGAGGATGCGCTCAACCTTTATAGCCATAGATAGAGCCAGCATGTAGAATTATTGTACATGATTATGATGCTATTTGTTTTACAAAACTATCAAATTTAGCTTAGAATATACCAATGTGGTATAATTCTATCGGATTTATTTATCTTTTCTTTTTCTAAGCATGGATTAATTAGTGAATTAAGCTATAAGGTGTTTGTTTTTTACTTGTGACGTTTCTACCATTGGTATCCACACATTTAGATAAACACACGCATGAACATTTTCAACAAGAAATGTTATTTTTATTAATGAAATTAATTAAAGTACAAATTTTCTGAATGATCTAACCCCTGTCATTAACTACCCCTCTCAGGTTTTCTTATTAATGTACTTATGATTTTCACTCATCATTCTAAGTTTTTCCTGAGTCGCCTTTTTCGGATTTTCAGCTCAGCGGATCACTTGTTTTAATTTTTTTGAAAAAATGACCTAAATTTTGCTCAACCAACCAAAGCTAGTTGAAGACCTAGTTTACATATTTATTTTTTGTTTTGTACTTCTTTTTCTTAATTGATTTCTTTTCTTAAACGTGCTAGCACTTGGGACTATCTTGATTGATCGTGTTAATGAACTCATTGTCATCCATGTCCATGATCTTGATGGCTCCCTTGCTTAGCACTTTGTATCACGATCGAGCCTCCCCAATTTGGTTGAAACTTCCCCCTAACATCCATGTTTGAATGCCTTAGCTTCTTTGATACCAAATCTCCTACTTTTAGAGGCTACTTCATGTGCTTGACTTTACTATTATATGCTACGGCCATCCATTGCTGGTACATGTGTAGGTGATCCAACGCTTTCAAATGATGTCCATCTATCATGTTAAGCTACTTAAACCTGGCTCTTTCTCATTCCGCTTCTCTTAGCTTAACTTCTAAGGCCACTCTCAAAGACCCTACTTCTATTTCTATTGGAGTTCTGATGCTTATTCTGTAACCCCATACTGCAAATGATAGCTTATCTTCATAGTCTCGGTAAGTAGTCACCATCTTAATCAAGATTTTCTTTATCAATTTGTTGGATTCCTCGACCACGCCATTGGCTCGCTGTTCGCCACTTTTCTACTGATAAGTTTAATAGTTTGTTCACAAGATTCAGCTATATATCAATGGTGCCAAAAACTTGTTCACATAAAGTATAGGTGTTGTTAGTACCTCTTATCAAATAGAAAAATGATGATAACTGCAAGTATACAGTTGCGATGTAGTTTTAAAAGATATCGATCCCACAGAGAAGGACTAGTTCTAAAGAACAACAAGGAAAGACAAAGTAAAAGAAAATAAAAATAGATTTGAGATTTTTGGATAGGAAGATTAGAATGAAAATTTGAGCAAATATAGATGTGGAAGATTAGAGAATCTAAATATATAGAATCTTCACTAAGAAAAAGTATAGCAGAAAAAACATGCAAGTTCAACAAAGATGTTACGACTCACTAAACTAATCTAACAAACTCGGTTCAAAACACTCAGTTGTTCAATGATTCATTGCAGAGCAACACATGAAATAACTTTTCTAAACCTAGCACAAATGAAATAAGACAATTATGAAAACCTGGACAACATCAATACTATGCTTAGTACGGGTCGCTCTCACATAGCCACATTTAGCAAGTTACCATTCCAAAAATTTTGGCTCACTAAACAGCGTTATATCACAGATCCAGTGATTATACATGATATTGTTAACCCCAAAACTACTCTTAAAATTAACTCCAACGCATATAACTTGATTAACATAAAAGACTTAGTACGAAATATGCTTTATGACACATTGACATATCATAAACTTCGAAATAGAAAGTACAAGTAGAAATCAAAGCAAAGTTGTAAGGTGTGCAAGTGAAAGCTAATGTTAATCAAACCGTATCCACTCTTTAATGGGAGTCGTCAATTCCCACAATTCCTGCATCTGCTTTGGATTTGGTCTCGGCCCATACAGAACCTCTGCCAGGATGCTATTCTTTGCGAATATCGAACAAACGAATATTGAAGAATAAAAAATTTTATTGATAAGTGATTTTCAAGTACACTTATACAACAATCACTCGAGAATATAGAGAAATCTAGTGATAGAAATAAGGATTTGAATCACTTAAACATTTTCTAGCTAACACTTAAGAACGTAGCAAATCTATCTACACACACTATATGTGACTCTTTATTTGCACTCTAATGCTGCACACATCTAATGCCATGAAATTGTGATGGAATGGAGCCCTATTTATAGAGTTCGAAGGGTTGCATCTATCCAAACAAAAGGTTTTGTCCATTGGTGAAAGATTGCATCTCGTTATCGTGATTGGTTAAGAAGCATTGATATAATCCACAATGGATAAGCACCTTTTCATGATTGGTTGACTCTTGATAGGCGTTTGTTCGTTGGTAGTTGATGGCGGTTGATCAAGCTTATCTAGCGATTGTTAGTTAAGTAGATAATACTAAAAAACCATCCTAGTTGCGAACACGATACATATGTCATGACCGTGAATCTTTGATTGGCAAATTTCTATTTCTGAAGTAAACAAGTCACGATCGTGAATGATTATCGCAACTGTGAATTGAGTTTTACTCAGAAATCTTCTTGTAATTTCACCGATCTTCGACAGCTTCAACCCTAAGCCAAATCTTTAAGTTCCACACATCTTTTTGCACCTTTTTCACTCTTTTTTCATAGAATTCCACTTTAGATCATTTTATTCCCAAGATTTACCTAGTATCTGCATTTGCATAAAAAACAACTACATACCACGTGAAATCTTTTATATGAAGTATAAAAATGACTAAAACTATAGTGTTTAATGTGTGAAATTAATGTGATAATAAGTGTAATTATAC